>CAODLS010376851.1:0-19208 GCA_948243855.1 Flueggea neowawraea
TTTTTCAATAGGGGGAGAAATGATATTTGGAAAATATTTCAAACAATGCGCAAATTATTTTCAAAGAGGGGGAGAAAAGAAAATTTTGAAAAATTGCATAAATTATTTTTGATAGGGGGAGTGAAAATTTAAAAAATATGATCACACATTTTTAATCCTAACCTCATGACAAGGATGAAATCCTTGATCAATTGTGTTGCCTTGATGTAGTGCTTAAATTCTTCAAAGTTTTGACATCATCAAAAAGAGGGAGATTGTTGGATCATGAGTGATCAACATTAAGTTCCTTTTATATTTTGATGATGTGCAAAATATTTGACTTAGAGTGGAATACGTTGGAAAGCTCAGAACTGCAAATCAAGCAACTGGAAGTGCCACAACGTACGTTATCTATGTACAATGTACATCACAGTGAAGAGCAACGTACGTAGACATGGAGCTAAATGCAAACAGAAGCCATTGGAATGCTGAAGTGCCAAAACAATGTACGTTAGGAATGCACAACGTACGTCATCTGGAGATGTGGCTATGGTCAACGTACGTCAAGGAAGATCAAAGTATGCAGACCTGGAGAATTTGCAGACAACGTACGCATGATTGGTACAACGTACGTCGTGTTTGGTCCAGAAGTCTGCAACGACTATAAACTCACTCCAACAGCTAGTTTCATTACACCAATGATCAAATGGCTTGGAAAAGCTATAAATACATCAAGGAAGGACATAAAAAAGATGGATGATCATATGCTTTCAAGTCTAAAACACCTTCATCGTTCCATCACCCCCAAAACACCAAATTAAAGCTAGAAAAAGGATTCTGAGCATCAATCAAACACATGTACTCCTATCATAGAGCTTTCATCTTTTGTAAACAGTTTTTTAAACCCTTTGAGAGTGAGGAAAGGTTGGTTGTGAACTTATAAAAAACAACATTGTAATGACTTTAGAAGTTTGGGCCAAAATTAACATTGGGTAGGATTTAGAGGAGTGAGCCGTAATCAACGTTGTAGGCCTTAGAGGTGTGAGCTGCAATCAACCTTGGTGTAAGGCTTTGTTGGATTGAGCTGAAATCAATCACCGTTATAGTGGAAATGCTAAGTGAGACTTAGGTAGTGGACGTAGGCATAGTTGGCTGAACCACTATAAATTGTGGTGTTATTTTCTCTCTTCACTTCAACTCGCCTCCGTTCTCCAAACTCAACCAAGGCATCCCCAGAAAAATTCTCCAACAAAAAGTGGTATCAGAAACTAGGTTTTCATCAATCTAGGTCGGTTGTGGAGCTTAGGTATTCTTGATGAAGTAAGTCTAATTTGTCTATGTATATATCTCTGAGTAATTGCTTCTATATACCGTTATGGATATTTTGTTAGGTACTGTGGCAATAGCCTGCATTCTAACGTTAGCATATTTTTTCTGTCTGTCTATTATTTGTAGATATTCTTCGGCATCACAAGAGACTGTTGGAATTCAAGACCACTTAATGACATTCATAAGCATATAACATAGCGGAATAAACAAAAATTTATATCCAGATTTCTACCAAAGATCCATGCATATCAACATATACAATTAGGGTTAAATGGTCTACCTTAGATCCAAAGCTCTTTGGTGTTCGAATGGATGGAATGTTGGTGTAGCTTTTAGTATAAAAAGAAACCCGAACCACAACTTGTCTCATGTTGCCTTTGCGCGAACGTGTTTAGAGGTATCTACACGAACAAACTTTCTTCTCTGGATTAGATGAGTGTACTAGCACTTCCTTTAGAATCTCTATTCTAAAAGCTCACAATTTATTTTCTCTCTTTTGAAAATAGCACACATTAATTCGGCTTATACCCTAAGAGGAATAGCAAAGAATGCAACCCTATTTATAGGCATATGAGGACATCTAAATGGGCAGCAAAGGGAGGCAGAATTAGCACTTCCTTCCTCTCCAAGAATTCGGCCAACACCCTAATTAGGACAGGGTGTGCCGAATTACAAACTAGTCACACTAGGGTTTGCCTATTTTTGTCCCACAAGAATAATCACTTCCTAATTAATTTGCCACATACAAATTAGGGTTTTATTTCTCAAATAAGAACTCCCAATCAGTCATGGACTCCTAATTAGTGGTGTGTGTGCCAAAATATTCCATGTCACACAAGGAAAATGATTTCTAAAAAATAGGAGAGTTGGCCAAATTTCTTCCACCCTTTTTAGGGTTGGATGCCGAGTTTTCTCTCTCCTTTTTTTTAGGTTTATTGTGCCAAAATTATGACGGGTATTACTAATGTTATTGGGCTTTTAATTATATGATACATTATCATTTAATAAACACTCTTATGGACCGAATTATGTCACACATAATTAATTACCCATAACCTTAATAACCAGTGATTTAAATTAATAGTTCATTACATTAATTGACTATGTATTAAATCTTATTTAATACATAAATCACAAAATCCTGAATTATTATTGATTAATAAAATTAATCATCTTAATAATTCAATCACTAAAGAGAGAACCTTTGTAACCAATTCAGTTCGTTCTTGTGTGTGACCCAATAGGTCTACTAAAAATTGGCAATGTGCCTTCATCACAAACCTTTGGGCCCAAAGTTCATAAGCAGTATCTAGTGATACATTATGGCAACCCAAAATCGAGTGGATGTCGGTGATCCGAGTTAACCTTTCACAGTCTGATGTTTAATTCTTTTGTCACACGATATCTCATCTAAGCATAAGGCCTGTTCACATGTCAACCTTATATTGCTTAGCATATTTCTTGATCTTCAAGTAGATTGATATGGTGAATGACATTGATAAACCCCTTTATCAATTCATTCGAGTATGCATGCATTCCATCAATCCTACTCATCATATGGCCAAAAGATATCGCTCTTTGTAAGAGGAACAAATCCATCACTCTCACTATCACTCCTCTACATGATTCATAACATATCCAATCATAGCCTTTACTGTTACCTTGTTACAGATAACGTTTGATTAAGTCAAAACATGCGATTCCTCATGTGTGAGTTGATAGTGAGTTTCAATCAGAGGACTTAAACATCACCACTGCCTGAAAGCTTCTTTGTGACAACGATCCATGAAGAGCTTTCATAGCGGGCCAGTCCAATACATGTTCCCCAACATGTATCTATGTTCTAAGTCGATATCTCATATCCATAATCAGTAAAACATGATTATCTACTTAGCAACATCCTAATCTTAATTCATTACCATTCCTATGATAATGATCGATTAGGGACATTTAGAATAATATTCTTTTTATCCTTATGGTTTTATTATCAAGTCACACACTTGATGGCACTAGGAAGAATCGACTATTCATGGAGTTTTATCTTCATAGAACAAATATTATTTCATAGAAATAAAATGTCTCTTTATTAAATAAATCAAATGACAATGTTTACATGATTGGGCTAGGGCACAAAACTAACAGAGAACTAGAAAGGCCGTTAGGCGTCGATCCGCCGAGGCCGCTGGTCAGTCAGGAGCTGGCTAGCACGGTTCACGTGATATGCGAAAGTCACAGTTTCAGCCCCTCAGCCTTGGCCACCGCCTGTGGCTCAGTCTGTCTTTTTCGACTGCTTTTCTTAGGTCCTTGATCGCCTTGAGCGACTTGCTCCCAGTCAGGCAACTGGAGTTCAACCGGTTATAACTGCTTCGATAGTTGCACCCGTCACACCAGAGGTTAATGATGGTACCCGTCTGATAAGTTTTTTGAAGCTCAAGCCACCGAGATTTAAGGGCACAATGGGGGAGGATCTATAGGATTTTATCACTAAACTCGAGCTTTGTTTTAGTTCTCTAAACTATACTAATGACGCTGAGAGGGTTAGATATGCAACATTCCTTCTAGGCGATCGTGCAACAATGTGGTGGCAAGATTTCAGGAGACGTGGTGATATCTCCTGGGCCAAATTCAAGAATGAGCTTGTACTTTATGTTCTTTCCTGGAGCATTAGGGATAAGAAAATGGATGAGTTTAATGATTTTTGTCAAGAGCAGGGGATGACGGTGACTGAGTATAAGGAGAGGTTCAGAGATCTTAGTAGGTATGCACCAAAGGGATGTTGTGATGAGACGGCATTGGCGAGCAAATTTTAGAAAGGTCTGTTACCAGAGTATGCAAGATTTATAGCAACTCTTGGACTAGAGACATTGGAAATGATTGTTGAGGTCACAAGGGCCATTGAATACGTTAATGAGAGGCACTCAAAGGAAACTCATAAAAAGAGTAGAACTATAGGAGCAGGAATAGCCATCAGAGTTGAGGTTAGAGCAGTCAGCCTGTGCAGGGGTATAACTTATTCTCAGGGTAGCAAAGGCAATATGGTAATAGTAAGAATGTTGGTGCAGACGAGAGTGCATGTCGGGTTTCAGAGCAGAACTCCGAGTGTTGGAGGCACAATGAAAGGCCCAATTCCTTAGTGCAGTAAGTGTGAAATATTGGGCAGTGCGGTAAGTCAAAACGCAACTGTTATTTTTGTAGGTAGTCAAGGCATATGATAGCCGAATGTCCTCAGTGACTTGCTGTTGAGTCCCAAGTAGGACAGCCTAGTACCTCGGAATCCCTTGGGGATGAGTCACCAAGAGGCCCCGTTTCTTTTGGTTATGGTAGTGCAGATGGAGGAAATTAGTCTCAGAACGAGTATATGATATGTGAGGAGGCTTAGGCCTCAGATGTGGCATCAACTAGGACTCTCTCTTTTCATGAACTTCTACATATTTCTGAATGGACTCTGTAGAAATTTTGTATGCTTTGGTATAATTCTGTATATATTCTTTTGAACCTCTGTGTATTTCTACATGCTGCTGGAATGTGTCCTTTTGAATTTTGGTGAATTTCAGTATATTTTTGAATATGCTCAATTGAACTTTTGTGTATTTCTGTATGTATATTGTTTGACTCTGGTGTTGTGCATTCTACCGCGCTTTACATTCTGTTAGAATATGTTGAAGTGGTGATTTTTCCTAAGAAATCCTTAGAAGCTCTATTATCTCTGTGTAGCTGTAGTTTAGCTAAATTGGATTTCTGGGGTGGCATGATCGTTTTGAATGAGCAGAAGTGGTAACTCAAGCTATCTTAGTCTGTAACATCTGATTCTGCTGCATTCCTTTGATCTCTGTGGTTGCCAAAGGGTTGATTTGTAATTGCATATTTTGAACCCAGGTGACTTTGTTAGTAGTCGTCTGAATCTCTTTCCTTTTGCTCAATATGTCTGTCTATCTGTTGGGACTTTTGGAGTCTCATCTTTGATATATGTATGTGTCTATGATCTGTCATATAATTTTGGCCCTGAGAATGGTTTCGGGAGTTCGGGCAGTTGTGTACTCTGTTACCAAAGGTGGTATATTGTCTGAATGCTAGTGGAAGTTCTTAAGGGACTTCACTCTATTGAGACACACATGAATATTTGTGCTTCTCAAAGTCCATTAGGATATAAGTCTATATCATCTATCTCTGCACCTGCATGGTTTGCATCCTCTCTGTCTGTCTGTCTGCATACTCTAATACAAGTAGTCCGAAATGTTAGTGAGTGATAACTGATTTCTCTGTGGATGATTTATTAAGGTCATGGATTATGACCTGATTTTTGGTGGTTGATGTTAGAGTTTGGCTAGATTGAGGTCTAGAGTGGTAATAGTACTCCATGAGCCTCTGTAATCCTTCTGATCTGAATCTTCTGGAAATTCGAGGACAAATTTCTTTTGAGGGGGAGTATATAATAATACCCCATCCATTCTGATAAATTTTTGTATCATTTTGACCAATTCCGATAAGGTCTCTGGTGGAACGTTACTCAATTTTGAACAATCTTAGTTCTTTTTCAATTGGGCTTTCGGAAAAAATTGAAGTGATGTATGGGCGTCTGGAGATGTTCGAGAATGTTTAAGGGTGTTATCCATGAAATTTTGGGTGTTGTTAGGTCCCGACAGTGATGGAAATTAAGACCTCAAGTTTGGGATGCGGTTTTACACGTGTCAAGGTGAGTTGGAGCTCAATAACGCGCGTTGAGAGTTGCTATGTGTGTTGATCATCGTTAAGATGGACCACAAACATGCCTAAGGACTTCTGTGTGCATTGGAGTGGTTCTGCCCTTGTTGTTCATCGCTGTGCGTAAACCAAGAGCAATTGGAGCCGTCTACATGCCTTGTGCACGTAGTATGTGCGTTGATCTCAGATCTGGAAATGATCCGTCAGGTTTTTCAAGCAGTCTACTTGCTTTGTTGAAGGAGTCTGGGCAGGTAGAAGTTGACCTGGGATTGAGCCGAGAGTTGTTGAGCGTCGTCTACGTGTGCTGTGTAAGTATCTAGGCACGTTGAACTTATTCAACGCGCGTAGATGATGTACAACACATGTTAATGTGCCCAAAAGTGCTGAAAATGAGTGAAACGTTGCGTTTTGGCGAAATGGGTTTATAAATACCCCTTCTCCGACCATTGTTCGTCATTTTCACACCAAACTCATCCAAACTCTCTGAAATCCATCTCTTTCAACTTCTCTTGGTTCCTTATTGCTTTCACTTCGAATCTTGATGTAGGAACTCATCATTAATCCCTTCTTTCTTCATTGTCCTTCATGGATTTCCCATTTAGGGTTTGTGACCGAATTTGTTGTGGGGGTCGGATCTGTTGACTTCTGTTGAAATGGGAGTTGTCTAATGGTTGATTTCAGTTGTTAGAGGTTCGAAATGTAAGGATTTAACTTCGGTACTGGAGGTTTTTTAGTTTGAACAAAATGTGTTTATTCTTGAGCTAAGGTTTCGAGTTTTGATGATTTTTCTCTTAACTCTGAAGTTGTTTTTGTTATATCTTGCTAGATTGGAGTTGGAAATACATAGATGTGAGTTGGATGTTATGGATCGATGATTTATTTCTTTTGGTTAGGGAAATCTGAATTTTTGGAGGAAAATTTGTGATGATTGTGAGTTTGTTTGGTGAAACCAATTATAGATTTGAGTTTCTAAGGTTGATTAGAGTTTATTGGTGTAGCTGGAACCATTGGGTATTGATCGATATGGATTCTTGGTGTTTTTTAGAATATTGTTCCGCCGCAAGAGCGATAGGTTGTCGATTATAATAGGATTTCTGACAATGGCATGGGTTGGGTCATGCATTGCATTGCATCCATATTTAGTAATGACACAGTACCGTATCTGACTATGTTGCAATAAATCTCTGTTCTCAGTTCTGTTCAGTTCCCGAAGCGACTAATCCTTCACCAGTGGATAGTGACTGAATTATTAGCTTGGTTTCTAGGTGAGTGATGGCAGCTTTAGACACATAGGTTGTGTCTTCTAAAATTATATCATTTTTTATGTGCCTGGCCCTTTGTATGAAATCTGAAATAATTAAAGGATAGGAAATCCTAAAAATCTGATCTATGTGAAAACCTCTGTTGTGAAAAAATGAATTTTCTCAGGGAATTTTGATGGTTTCTGAAAATAAATATTATGGTTTAATATTTATTATATTTACGAGAATAAACCTTCTGTAGGGATTTCAAAGAATATTTTGTAGAAAATGTTCTTTCTGGATTTAAGAATGTTTTCTGAAAAAAATATTTTATTCTGAAATAAGTATTTTGTTCTGAAATAAATAAATAAATTTCTATAGTAAATTTTATGCTCTGAAAAAATAAGTATATTTTTTGTATAGATACTTTGGCAGTGCTTTGAAATATTTTTGGAATAAATATTTTTTTCTGAAAGTTTGAGATAGTTTTTATATTTCGATATGTTTTCAGCTGATATGGGACACATAGCTACGAGCGTTTAGTATACCAATACTCAGTCAAAACCCTAGTTACCAGGGTAAATTGGTGACAGTGTATCATGCCAGACACATGCTCTATTCAGACTGGTGGCAGAGTCCACCTTGTCATTCATTCAGTTCTCAGTGTAGGTCCCATTGAGTTTGGAATATTTTCCATCTGAAAATATTTTGGAAAGTTTTTGTCTGAAAATATTTACGGAACTTCTGTCTGAAAATACTTATGGAATTTCTCTCCGAAAACATTTTGGGAAAATTCTCTTTGAAATACTTTGGGAAAATAAGACAAGTTTGGTAAATATTTTGAAAGGAAATATTTCGTTACTATTTCATATTCTGAAAACTAAATAGTTTATCAGATGTAACTATTTTACTAATATGTACATCTGTCTGTTGGTTGCCTTGTTTGTGAAAGATTTCGAAATAGTTTTCAAAAATATTATTATTCAGTATACAATGTGTATGCATACGTACACTCATATCTGCATGCGATGTATTTTGAAACTGTTTTTCCTCACTGGAGTGTTATTCCTCACTGAATTCTTACTCCCTTTCTTTTTCCTTGTTCCTTCTTACTTCATCTTTCAGATGCTTTATTGCGATCGTTGACCTTCCGCACTCAGCGAGGTTTTTTGTCAGCAGTGAGTGTCCTGTTGTTTGAGCTTGACTTTCAGTTCCGTTAGATACTCCACACTGAGTAGTGGGTTATGTTCATGTATTTAAAAATTAAATGGTTAACTTATTTTTATTATAATTATTTATTTAATGATTTAATATCTTGATTTTATTGTTATTAGTATTCGAGAATATTATTTCAAAAATTTATTTTGTTAAACGTTTTAATATGACTAATAAATAGTATTTGGATATTTATTCTGTACTCTGAGGCTCGTGTGAGATGAGTCGGGTTTCTATAAACAGTTTGTCTTGTACATCAGTCATGATCTGAAAACAGGTAGTAACATTTTATTTCTAATTTTGGCCCGTCCTTGTATTTCATACAAACTTGTACCGCAATTTCAAAAGTCTAACATGCGCTCACATGTTAATTTTTCTTTCAAAATTGTTATTAAATATCATATGATGATGTAATGACGTAGTTGTTAGTGTTGCCGTGACTAATCATCTGCGTGGGAAAATGTCCATGTTATTAATACTAAGAGGACAATTAAAGCTCCAAAAAAATGAAACTATGTCCTTACATAATAAGAAATTAAATTCTGTTTAACGGAAATTTTCTATTTCTTTTAGAAAAAGGAAATTTTAAATTTTTAGGGAAACTTTCCCTCTATTAACGATCAACTAACCAAGTTCTTATATATAATTTGCAAAAGTAGGGGTTGGAAAAGGGTTATGGCTTTGGTTTTTTGAATTAATGTGCATTATGTGTTTTTTAGGGTTCAGATTTGATTAATTGAAATCCAGCAATTTAAATGCAGCCAATACATAAAAATATGTGGGCTCTAGTATTTATTATTTTAATATGTTTGTTGTATTTAATATGCTATATTTAAGTTTCTGAAAATCAAATAAGATGAAAATCCTGAAAACAATCAAATTAAAATGAACTCAAAGCACAATAAAATTTCAAATTTAACTATACCAGTTGAAGATAGCAGATAAATTAATGGTTAAATTTGAAATTTTTGTTTCATAATTTTAGAATTTCTTTATTACAATTATTTTATAAATACTTTCAGCATTGAATGAATAAAAATAACTTTATACCATGTTTTTTTATTAAGATTTCCTTTAGAGTTTTTCTACTTTACGCCATGATCGTGCTTCTCTCTTTTTTTCTTAAACCAATTTACTCCCGCAAAGCCAACAGTGAATCTACTTATTACCACCATGGTTAAAAATAATTAAGTATACTAAAAAAAATTCTTTCTTGAGCCCCTAACATTCTCACTTTCTCAAGACTCAAACTTAATTTCCCTTGAATTTCTCGGTCAAATACTTCTTAATGATTTGCACCGAAAGAGTACTTGTAAACCCTAATTTTGCCAATGTCAAAGCCCACAATTTGTAGTTTGGTATATTACTATCTAGGTAACACATGTGGCCATAAACATGGGAAATTGGGAAGCATGCTTTCTATATCTAACTAGCTACTACTACCTAAATAAATCCATTGGTCTGGTAAATATGTCACTGTTGAGTACAGACATCCTCGACTATGTTTGTCAACTAAAAAGAAACATTATTGTACTAAGACACACTTTGTCTGTCTTTGTGAGTAGGATCAACAATGATTAAGATTATAATTAAGTTACTCCATTGTGTAGTTTTAAATTGTGTTCTCTTAGGCTAATAACGTGAAGCCCATTAATTGTCACACTATATATTTAAGCAACATCGAAGCATGTTCCTAAGAGGCAAAAAGTGGTATTAGGTGAATCATGAGGATCTAATAGCTATATCGTTTATCATATGACCTTTTAATAATTTATGTATTTAGCCTACAAATATGTTATCTAATTAGTACTATTAATGTTGAATTATTAGTAAATGTTGAGACTTGACACTGAATGCTTTTTATTTGTTAAACTTATAAATATATATAAAAATACTAATTAAATTTAATTTTTAAATAATTATTTATAAAAATAAGGAATAAAAAAAGGAGATTACTACCATGTGTTAGATACCTCCTAACCTACCAACTCACATGCACACCACACATCGACATGCATAAGGTAAATAATTAGCTACCGAAAGGACTCCTCAATATTTCCCAATATTGATTCATTTTAGCTCAATTAGTGTGCAACTTTGACTAAATATCAAATCACTTCTTTTAATAACTTAAAAATTCTTTTATATAATGCCAAAACAAATTTCCTTTATGTGTTTCATATTCAATCATAGCGGCGGTCACTCAGTGGGTTATTTTGGTTTTTCTTTTTTGTTGGAGATTTTGTCCCTAATTTGTGGTCAATTGGTTGGTATTATCATGAAATGCACTTCTGTCCATCACATGATTAATCACTTTTAAGATTGTAATCCTACAAATGATAACCAATTAAGATTTGTGAATCTTAAACAATTCTACTCATACCAAACTCTATATTTGTCACGATCCGATTCCGAACCGTGATCGGCATACGAGACGAACCGTCTGTGAAAACTCAGTACATCTCGCACAAGCCTCAGAGTACAGAATTAATACCCAAATACGATTGATTAGCCATATTAAAACCGTTTAACAAAATAAGTTTTTGAAATAATATTCTTAAATATTAATAACATAAAATCACTAAATAAATAAATATAATTAAAAACAATTTAATCATTTCAAATTCAAATACAGGACCATAACACACTTCTCGGTATATGGAGCATCTAATTGAATTGAAAGTCCAGCCCCGAACAACAGGGCACTCACTACTGACAAAACACCTCATTGAGCGCGGAAAATCAACAACCGCTACAAGCACCTAAAAGATGAAGTAAAAAAGAGAACAAATAAAAAGAAAGGGGGTAATAACTCAGTTAGGGATAACACTCTAGAGCAGCTCCGGGCCTTACCAAAATCATTTGGAAAATAATTTCAAAATACATCGCATGCAGATATAAGTGTATATACGTATACACACTATATACTGAATAATAATATTTTCGAAAATCATTTCGAAAACCTTTGCAAACAAGGCAACCAACAAACATGTATACGTATTAGCTAAATATTTTTCTCGGATAAATATTTAGTTTTCAAAGTATAAAATAACCAAAAACTATTTCCATCTTTATTTTCCCAAAATAGGTTCAGACAGAAAATTTTCAAAATATTTTCAAACAAAGTATTTACCAAACCATTTTCAGACAAAAATCTCCAAATTATTTTCAGACAAAATATTTTCAAAATATTTTTAAACAGAGATTTCTAGAATATTTTTAGACAAAAACTTTCCAAAATATTTTCAGACGAAAACTCCAAAATATTTTTAGATGGAAATTATTTTCTGATAGAAAATATTCGAACTCAATGGGACCTGATCTGAATATTAACTGATAGACAAAGTGGGTTCCACCACTAGTTTGAATATAGTAAGTATCTGGCCAGATACACGGTCACCCATTTACCCCGGTAACTAGGACCTCGACTGAGCATCGGTATACCAAATGCTACGTCTTTCGTAGCTAAATGTCCCATATCGTTATATTTTTGCCAAAAACATATCGAAATACAAAAAAAACTATTCCAAATTGTCAAACAAAAATATTTATTCTAAAAATATTTCAAAGCACAGAATACATTTATCCTTTTTAGATCAGAATACTAATTTTAGAACAAAATATTTATTCTAGAAAACATTCTTAAATCCAAAAAGAATATTTTCTGCAAAATATTTCTGAAATCCATAGCAAAAGATTTATTACCGAAATTAAAATAAATTATTAAATCATAATATTTATTTTCAAAACTCTCAAAAGTTCCCAGAGGAAATTCATTTTCCACAACAGAGGTTTTCACACAGAACAGATTTTAGGATTCCTATCCTTTAATTATTCCAGATTTCATACAAAGGACCAAACACATCAAAAACGATATAATTTTAGAAGACACAGTCTATGTGTCTGAAGCTACCATCCACTCACCTAGACACCAAGCTAATAATCCAATCGCGGTCCACTGGTGAACGGTTGGTCGCCTCGGGAACTAAACAGAGCTAACAACAGAGACGGATTACAACAGAGTTAGATACGATATTGTGGTCTTATTGAATATGAATGCAATGCAATGCATGACCCAACACAAGCCCTTATCGGAAATCCTATTACAAACGACGACCTATCTCTCTTGCGAAGGAAAAAAATTCTCAAAACACCAAAAATCCATATCGATCAAACCTGATGTTTCCAACCACACAAATCAACTCTAATCAACATCAGAAACTCAATTCTATAATTTGTTTCGCCACACAACCTCACAATCGTCACGAATTTTCCACTAAAAATTCAGATTTCCCTAACCCAATCAAATTAATCATCAATCCACAACATCTAAATCAAATCTATGTAATTCCAAATCCAAAATGCCATGATATACCAAAAACAACTCTAGATCTAAGAGGAAAATCATCAAAACCCGAAACTCTAACTCAAGAACAAACCCATATCATTCAAACTCAAAAACTTCCAATACCGAAGTTAAATCCTTACATTTCAGACCTCTAACAACTTAAATCAACCATCAAACAACTCTCATTGCAATAGAATCAACAGATCGGACTCCCACATCAAAATCAGCTACAAACCCTAAATGAGGAAATTATGGACAAAAATAATGAAAGAAGAGATTACTGAAGAGTTATTCCCTCAAGATTCAAAGTGGAAGCACTGAGGAACCAAGAGAACTGGAGAGAGATGGATTTTAGATAGTTTTGGATAAGTTTGGTGTGAAAAAAGACAAACAATGGCCGAAGAGGGGTATTTATAAACCTGTCTCGCCAAAACTCAGAGTTTCACACATTTTCATCATTTTTTAGCACAATAACATGCTTTATACATCATCTACGAGCGTTGAAGAAGTTCAACGTGCCTAGATACTTACACAACTCAAGTAGATGGTGCTCAGTAAACTCTTGCCCAAACTCCCTCAACAACGTACGTAGACAGCCTGAAATCCCACGGATCATTCCCAGATCATGATTAATGTGGGTACTACATGTACAAGGCACGTAGAAGCTCCAATTGCTCACGATTTACTCCAGTTGATGATCAACGCGGGCAGAACCACTCCAACGCACTCAGACGGCTTTAGGCATGTTCATGGTCCATCTTAATGATGATCTACACACACCGAAACCCTCCAACGTGCGTTATTGAGCTCCAAATCACCTTAACATGTGCAAAAATGCATTCCAAACTTAAAGTCTTAATTCTCATCGCTGCCGAGACCTAACAACACCCAAACTTCCATGGATAACACCCTTAAACATTCTCGAATATCTTCAGACACTCAAACTTAACTTCAATTTTTCCAAAATCCAATTGGAAATGAACTAAGATCATTTAGGTTCAAAAGACGTTTCATCCGAGACCTTGTCGGAATTGGTCAGAACGCTATAGAGAATTGATCGGAACGAACGTGGTATTACAGATATAGTTAACTAATTATAGAATTTCCTTTTCTTTTAGTCTATGCTTAAAGCATGTAGACCATCAAACAAGAAAAAAATATGAGGCATAGGAAAATAAATTTAAAGAGGTTGCAAAAGGAGATCATGATTTTCATAAAATACATGATTATGTACTTACCTTAGAAAACAGAAAAAACAAAAGTTTTGTAAAACGCTACAAAAAATTATTGATTTTCTTTCAGTAAAGTATGAATTGTATACCACTAAATTGAAATTGTTGCTCATCATCTATAAATTTTTTTTTCCTCATCGTATTTAGATTAGTTTAGGAGTTCACTTTTTAACATTGCAAAATCTTACAATTATATTATGTGTTGTCCGATAAAATTTGACTGTAGTTGCATACACTATGAATTCTGATTTGAGTTGTAATTTGTTTTAGATATTTAAGTGGGAATCGACTATCTGATACAATTCCTGATTGGATATTTGCAGAAGGACAACATATGTAAGTTTATTTTCTTAAATATTATCTATCTGTGTTGGTTTGAAATATTTTTTTCACATATTGTTTCATGATACTTCATGACTTCTTCTAAATTAAATACCAGATAGATTCGATCTATGTTATTTTACCACAAACTATAATTGAGGATGGAAAATTCTTTTCCACTTTATAAAAAAAGAACACTGATTCTCTCAACATATTTGCTCTGCAGTGATCTTTCCTACAATAATTTCACTATTAATGATAAGATGTGCGGATCGGATCATGTGTAAGAAATTTATTTATTTTTTTTTATTTCATCTTTTTGTTCTTCGATCTACGCTATGGAATTAGTTTACATTTATGTCTATTCTTTACAGAAACTTATTTGGGAACTCTTGGCCTAATAATAATGCCGTTCCGTAAGTTTCTTTCAATTTATTTGCATTCTCTTGCTATGTTTAAAGTTATAACTATAATTGATATTATTATGTGCATTGTACTCGATATGAAACTGACTTTAAATCTTTATTTGCTTTTTTTTACAGTAAAAAAGATAATTGCTTAAGCAAGACTTGCAAGAAAAGTAAGTTGATCCCTTATATTTTATCTGCAATGTTCCAAAAACATCCTAAAAGTAGTCTCCTTATAAATTCCTTCTGAAGATATTAAAAATTTAAGGAATGATAGAGAATTATAAAATCTTTTCCATTGCTTATAAATTTGGTGAGAGCTTATAAAAAACAATGATGAGAATAATAACTAGTTTTGTAAGTTTTGAGATTTACGTAGCTTCCCCGCCAACAAATTGTTATTATTGTTTTACCAGAATTCTACTCCTTCCATATAAACTGTGGTGGTGGAACAACTGATTTTAATGAATCCACCTACGAAGATGATACATATGAAGCTTCACCATCAAGATTTTATGAACATGGCTCAAACTGGGTGGTTAGTTCCACTGGTCATTTCCCGGATGATAACTCTACTGATTTGTACATTACAGAAATTCCAACTGAACCATCTGCAAATATTTCTGCAATTTACAAGAATGCTCGCCTTTCTCCAATTTCTTTAACTTATTATGGATTTTGCATGGGAAATGGGAACTACACTGTTAAGCTCCACTTTGCGGAGATAATGTTTTTTTCTAACAACAGTTATTACAGCCTTGGTAGACGTATATTTGATATTTACATTCAGGTAAGTAGTCGCAAGTAAATTTTATGTTGTCTTAAATTTCCCACAAACTTCAAAAGTTTATAGTTCTTTCGCAAACTCTGGATCATTTTAATTAACTTGATGGTAAAATGTAATCAGGGAAAGCTAGTGCAGAAGGATTTTAATATTGCAGATGAAGCAGGTGGGTTTGGCGAGGCAATCATCAAAAGTTTCACAGCCATTGTTGCTAATAATTCATTGGAGATAAGGTTTTATTGGGCTGGAAAAGGAACAACTGGTATTCCTAATAGAGGAGTTTATGGTCCTCTTATATCTGCCATCTCTATCACCCCTGGTAAGTGTAATATAAAAAAATTACTAAAAATTCGTTACTTCTGTGTTTATAATGTCCCTTTTCAATAATTAGATTTTGTTGAATAAAAATCTATGAAATTCTCGAAAAACTAATTTTGCCTATAACGTATAATGGATGAAATCTGAGTCCGTTGAGTAAATCTTTATATATATATATACTCATTTTCTACTTCAAGAAACAAAGTGGGCAATTTTCTCACTCGGACCGTTTCCTTGAAAGTCTCAAAACATCTAATTCACCTATTGTACGTGTCCATCTGTATTTGATTAAACGTCTTTAAGAGAAAACGTGAAGTCATGAACAGTGACATATCATCATATTTTATAGAATTTCACTGTTAATAATTGATTAATTGATGAGTAATTGAATTAATAAAGAATGGCTGGATCAAGTTATGTCCTATAAATATAAATTTGTTTCAGTTATTAGAAGAAAAAAGACATGAGGCATAACACATTCAGAGGATAATTTCCCTACCGTTCTTATGTGTAGTAAATTCTTCTATTTGGTCCCTATGTTGTAAAATTTATTATATTTGATTTCTCTCGTCACTTTATGTCAGTTACATTTAATTGTCAATTTAAAAAGATAAAAAAGAACCTTCTTTAAAATACTCCATCCGTTCCATAATAATAAATATTAACCACTTTTTTTGCATGAATTAAGAAATTGTAATTTTAATAGTTAAACTCATTTAATTTCATAAGTTTTTTTATTTATACTATTTGAGTAAATGTATTGGTAATTAATGAATTAGTTGAAAAAAGATATATTAAATTAGAGTAATATTGTAATTTTGTTAATAATAAATGTAAAAAAAAAAGTGCGTTTATATTTTGGGACACTTAAAATAGAAAGCATGCCTATTATTATGAAATAAAGAGAGTATAAGGTAATCTATGTCTTGACCTTCTTCCTGAGGGTCATTAATTTATTCTATTTAATGACAGTATTTTCAAAATCATTTCATGTAGTCTCTCTCTTTACCCTGCCATCATGTTCAATTGACGAAAAATGAATGGAGGGACCAAATAAGGTGATTTAAAAAAATATATAGAGATGAACTAGGAGAATTTAGCAAGCCTCGAGAACAAGAAGGAAAATTTTTCTATATATTATTCCAGTGGCGACACTTTAAAAATCTGGAATCTGAATTAATTTTTCTTTATCTTGCTCTACGCTAATTGGATTTCCAGTTGCGATTGTTTGATTCTGTCTTATTTGGATAAAAATATAATTTGAAATGGGTTAATTTTGTTTTGGAAGCGAGTCTATTTGCTGAAGTTAGTCTGCATATCGTCACATTTTTATGTTTCCTATGAATCTTTGAATATCTAAAGATTTATCATTTGAATACATTTGAAGCATAACTCAAGTTCATA
Organism: Flueggea neowawraea; assembly: GCA_948243855.1. Lineage (NCBI taxonomy): Eukaryota > Viridiplantae > Streptophyta > Magnoliopsida > Malpighiales > Phyllanthaceae > Flueggea > Flueggea neowawraea. The sequence continues at coordinate 17,280 of CAODLS010376851.1, forward strand.
AATGTATCGACTTTTAAATAGTTTCAAATGTTTTTACATGTATCAGTTACATAATCAATTTGGTACTCATAAGATTTTTCACATTCTTTCTGTCAGATTTTGTGCCTCGTTCAGATGGAAATGGTATAACTATAGGCATAGTCATTGGAATAGTGATTGGAGCATTAGTTATTATATCCTTGGTTTTGGGAATTGTATGGACGATGGGTCGAAGTCATAGAAAAGCAAACCAAGGTACGTGTTCAATTTTTAGTTTTATGTTAATGTTGTTGTTCCTTTATCAAGTAAAACACACAAAACCAAGGAGGTTAAAGCAAGAAAAATAACACATTAGAATTTACGTAGCCTTGGTGTATTTCTAGGATTGTTTATAACAGTGTTTGGGCGAAGTAATATATTGAATTCTCTATAACATATGTAAAACATGTCATTGTCCTATAACAAGAATGAGATTTTTTTTTTGAAATATCCACAATATGTGTTTTTAAATTCTGATACATTTTCCTTTCTTGATAGAATGGGAAGGCCTAGACTTGCAAACAGAATTATATACGTTGAGGCGACTTAAAATTGCTACAAACAACTTTGATCCTAATAATAAGATTGGTGAAGGTGGCTTTGGTTCTGTTTACAAGGTACCAAATTAAATTATTTACTTCCCTAATTTAATTTTTGGCTTGTATTATATTTTCAAGTATATGAAAAACATTTTATTTATTCAGGGCATTTTATCTGATGGTACTATAATAGCAGTAAAGAAACTCTCATCCAAATCAAAGCAAGGGAATCGTGAATTTGTGAATGAAATTGGCATGATTTCGGCTTTGCAACACCCTCATCTTGTAAACCTTTATGGATGTTGTATTGAAGGAGATCAACTTGTGCTGGTGTACGAATATATGGAAAATAATAGCCTTGCACGAGCATTGTTTGGTAAATCCCATATTTTATTTAAGAGGAATGCTTACTATTTGTTTTTTCAAGACCTTTTTCTTATTTTGAATGGACACAGATCACGAATCTTTCCCTACTTCTAGAGGTATTTTAGTAAATTGGCATGGACAGTTTCTTAATCATATGTATATAAAACAAGAAAACTTGTTTTGAAGGAAGGCATATATATTTTCCATTTTGTTTATCATTTTCAGTATAGAATTATAAACATATATATTTTTTTGAAACTATAGAATTATAAACATATAAATGCTTACTAAAAGCCAGCATGAACATAGTATTAGATTTTTTAAGGCTTCTTATTGATTTTGTGTATTAAAGATCCAGAGTCAGATCAGATGAAGCTGAATTGGCCTACGAGACAGAAGATTTGCATTGGCATAGCAAGAGGATTGGCCTTTCTCCATGAAGAGTCAATATTGAAGATTGTGCACAGAGACATTAAGGCCACAAATGTGTTGCTGGATAGTCAGTTAGATCCTAAAATATCTGACTTTGGTCTAGCCAGACTTGTTGATCAAGAACAAACCCACATAAGCACCCGAATTGCCGGAACATAGTAAGTTTGCATAGATATTAGTGTTTCTCTCATATTAAGTAAAACATGAAATAAATGAAACCAATGAGGACGTGAAACAATGAACTTGTAGCTTATTAGTATTGGAGTTGACTCCAGTACTAAAGATTCGTGACTTTCCCGATTGGAGCAAATAAAATGACTGCAGTGGTGTTAGTTATGTAGTTACAGATAGATAACATTGAGTATTTGACGTGTAATCCTTTTGTCATTCAATTAATATCTGTGTCTAACATGGATATTGTTGACTGTGCAGCGGATATATGGCACCTGAATATGCAATGCGGGGATATTTAACTGACAAAGCAGATGTTTATAGTTTCGGAATTGTTGCTTTGGAAATTGTTAGCGGGAGGAGCAACACCATTTATCGGTCCAAAACGGAGTGTTTCTATCTC
>CAODLS010376905.1:0-10821 GCA_948243855.1 Flueggea neowawraea
GCACCCAGCAAATCTTGATTCAGTTTACATGGCCGAGCATGTTGTTATTCTCTGAAAATGAAGCATTTCAGTTCAAAGTAGACCATTATGAAGATTAGAAGAAACCTGTATCACATCTTTAAGTTCCGAATTCATTAGTCACGAATTAAGTCCCAAAATATGCTCATTTTACAATTAAAACAAAGTGGACAATCAAGCATTTAACTATCTATATATGTATTTTTAGATATAGGTTAAGATTAGAACCTGAAAAACTTTGTGCAAGGCTTCGATTTGCTTCCTAAACCAGTAGATAAGGACTCCGTTTCTGTTGCAAGAAATTAATTAATTAATTATTTCTCTTAATTTAATATTTCACCAACTTATCATTACTTCGCTAAACCCTACAAAATAAATAACTTAAACAACACACATAAGTAAATCTTTTCCAGCAATTAAGTTGCAGGAAAAGATCAAAATTTTTTCGGCTGTGTTCTTTAATTTCAGTAACTGCAACTTTGTTTCATCGCATACCCTAACTGGGAACATGAAAAACTGAAAAACACCGAACAGGAATACAGAGAACGAAAGAGCAATTCAAAACACAAAGGAAGTAAGGAAACAAAAACAGAGAGAGGACTCATTGGTAGGAACCTTGTCTTGACTTCTTGGGGCCGCCATTGCCATTCAAAGAGTCGGGCCTTCCTCTCTTGCGAGCGCCGCCGAAGTCCATGGCAATAACAGATCCACGCACACTTCACTCACCGAACAGAGAGGCAACTATGGGCGACAAAACGAGAGGGGGACAACCGAAGAAGAATGAGTTGAAAAGAAGCTGCAAGAAAAAACCCAGACGGGGGATGGAGTGAGTTTTAGGGTTTGTTTAGAAGCAAGAGGAAGAGGGAAAGGCGGTTCGGGCTTGGGGAATTGAAAATTAGGTTTAGATGTGGTTCTTAATAGGTGTTTGTTTCTGATGTGTAATGCGAACTACTCCAAGTAATATCAACGCGAAGGCACCTCGGGTTTTGGCGACGTGGTTATATACTCTTGACAGCATAAGGCGGCGGGCCTCCAATATTTCGTCACCATTGACCTGCGTACATGGGCCCAAACAATGGTTCGGTGAGCCCGAGACAGGCCCAATCTATGGCTCAGTTTTAAATTTCAAGTAACTTTCGTTTTCGGCATTCCATTTGAAAAGGGAAAATGGGGACTGAAACTGGAAAAGCCACAAGAAACTTGGGATCCCAAATGATTAAAATAAGAAAATAAAATATGGTTTTAAGTAAAATCACACATTTGGACTATCAAAGCTTCCTTCGTCATCATATTCATTCAACCGTGCAGCATTGTTTTGATAAAGTTTCATAGTTCTTCTCATCCTTACACAAGTTACAACAATAAGATAATTTAAGTTCATGAATTGATTCACCTTTTTCCGAAACTCGAAGAAATTGGTCCCCTCAAAAACCACATTTTCTCACCATATTTTCATATCCTCCATGTTTGAACCAGCTATTCTTAATTCATATACTCCACTCAACTTTTTTGCGGGCTAGCAACCAGACAGACGTGATTTATCATCCTTATCAAAATTGGAATTACCTGTTTCCATACTGAGAATATCTCCATCTCAACAAACAAGCCATCCCTTCAATGCTGCTTCCGCCAAAATGATCCAACTAGACGTGTAAAAACCAAACCGAAACCGACGAACCGAATCGGAATCGGATCGGTCAAAACCGGTCAAAATCAGAACCGAACCGAAACCGGCCAACTAAAATCGACGGTTTACGGTTTAGGTTTCAGTTTTTTGTTTTAAAAACCGTCAAACCACCGGTTTAACCGGCGATTTGAACAGACGGTTCACTGAACCGTTGAAACCGCCGGTTCTAACCGTTGGAACCGGCGGTTCCGACGGTTATTTTCTTTTTTTTTTTTATTTTTTTGTTGTTTTTTTATTTTTTCAACTCTGTAAATACCCCACCTCATTCTTACCAATTTTACACCATTTTTTATCTCTCAATCTCTTCTACACTCTCTTAAAAATTCATTTTTCTATAAATTATTATTATTAATTACTAATAGAATAATTAATTTGTTTAAAAATTATTAAAAAACTCTTTAGAATAAAATACATTATTGATATTATAGTTAATTATTGAATATAACAAAATTTACAAACTAATTGACGGGATAAAATAACGGATTAAAAAAAATTGAAAAAAAAAGGAAACCGAACCAGAACCGAACCGAAATCGAACCGGCGGTTAAACCGATTAAAACCGGTCAAAACTAGAACCAGAACCGAACCGAAACCAGACTAAACCGTGAAAACTACAGTTCGGTTCCGGTTTGTACATTTGACAAATCGAAACCACCGGTTCCGGAACCGGCTACATGTCTAACCATCACTACATGTACTCTGATTCACAATGCTACTATTCAGTGCTGAGCTGGGGACTTTGTTTGGACAATGGGCTGCAACTCAAATATACATTAGGCCCAAAATAATTCCAATCAGCAGCTACAGTTTATCGATTAAGGTTTAAATAATTGGGCTTGTTCGTTTAGCGTTAAGGAACCCAATTCCAAGTTATAGGATTATTAAATGAGTTTATTTTCTTTCGCTTTTTTCTCTTTTGACGGCGATTTTCTTTCCCTTTATGTCATCAAGACTTCTCCATTTTCAAAATGTCATGTGATGTGATTATCTCGTTCCTTAGCTATTGATTGATGAATAAAAAGCGATCCGCTCGTGGCAAAAACAAAAGAGGAAATTACGCGCCACTCTTACAAATATTTTGGAAATTGCCACTTTATGCGTTCATTTGGTTGCATGCGTCGTGTGTTTTTTTTTAAATTTTAATACCTTACAAAAGTTTCATTTATCGCAGTTTTTACTGGTTTCTGTTCTGTTATATATAATCTGTCGGATTTATTTGAACAAATTAGATTAGGTATGTGTGAGAAAAAGAGAGAGAGCGAGAGATTTGAAATCTCTGGAGTGCCATTGCAGTCACTGCCACCATTGCGCTTCATTATGCTCTGCTCAGTCATCATCGTGCATCTTCTCTCCCTTTCTCCATTGCCATCTGTTCTGAGATCACGTCATCTATTGTTAAGGCTACTCATAACCCACGATTCCTAAAGTCGTCCTGCGGGATGTCTGTTCAGCGTTTTTATTGTTATTTTATTAAAGTCTCTAGTTCCTAACCCCTCAGCTTTTTTATTCGTAACTCAGGAGCTACTTTAAGAGTCCAGCGTGACGCTTACTCAGCTTTCCATTAAAAAATAATTTTATTTTAATTCATGTTAGAGTAAATATGACCGTTGGATCGTTTTGATCCAACAGTCAGATTTTATTTTTTCTAAAAAGGATTAATGTGCCAGGCGCTGGGCCCAAACGGGCTACGACATGGGGACGCAGTAACGCGTCCCCATGTCAGCGGCTAGGATCCCAATACGGGATCCTAGCCTTATGGACAACCTAATGTCCCTTCTTCTTGCGATCGCCACGCCTCTCATTTCTCCTCTTCTCTGATGTCATTCATTCTAATATTTTTTTTGACAATTATCATGTCAACAAATAAGTCCTTAAAAGAACTTTTTTTTTACAAGTTCAATTCAGAGGCAACAAAAAAAAATTAAATCAACTTTAAGGGTTTTCTATGAATTAAGCCTAATTAAATATTTAAATAATATTTAAAAACCAATTGAGTACTTTTGAAAATTTATTGAATGTGTTTTTATCAGGAAAATAACAATAGAATTGCGGAATAATAAATAAGAGAACAATCACACAACACATAGAATTTACGTGGTTCGATCAATTCGATCTACGTCCATGAATAGAGAGAGCGATGAATTCTATTATTCACTTTAAAAGTCGGTCAAAGGGAAAGTCGACCAAAGGCTTACAAGAATGTTGTCAAGCCACCTTATATATGTTTACAATAAATACAAGTCAAACTAAATTAGGAAAATACTAAAACTCATTCCTAAACCCATCACAATTGAAGACACAGCCAAGGAATAATAAGACACGGGCAAACTGCAAAGGCAATCAAGACACATCCAAAATATCATGGTTGTGTGATTAATGGTACTCCACGGGCTGGGACACGACCTTGGGATAGGCCGTGTCCGCCCAATTTGCTTCGTCTCATCTCTAGTGGGTTACACGGGCTGTGCCACGCCCGTGTGGTGGCCCGTGTCCAACCCAGATGCTTGTCTTCCTTCACCAATTCATCCCTTTCTTCTTTGACTAAAACATTCATCAATAGGCTTCTTCAAGAAAATTTCACTTCAACTTAACAATTCTTCACCTTGAAGTAAATTGTCTTCCCTTCCTTCAATTCAGAATAAAGAATCACTCATTTGCCACACTCCAAAAGGCCTCTGCAAACATTTATCAAGTCCAAGCCATACTCGAACTTCTCTGCATCAATCAGTTTAACCACTTTATCATTCACGTCTAGTAACAAACCATCACGCATATTTTCTGCATTAACAAGTGATTGCAATTCTCCATCACTAACACAATTGACATACCTCAGTTCACTTGTTGCTACACTCTGTGAATTATTACGATCGACCTTGGACTATTTTGGAGTATCGATCTCAAACTCCACCTCCTAGTTTGCACCCATATCAATATTACTAATTTCTGCAAGATTTTCAAGCTCCACATTCTGACTTAACACATCAGACTCATCAAAACAGATATTTTTGCTAGCTATAAACAGGGGCTTATTATCAATACACCATAACCTATAACAACCCATAGTCACATACCCTAGAAATATGAATTTTACTTTCCTAAGCTCCAATTTGACATCACCAACATAAGCTTTTACAGGACAACCAAATATTTTCAAGCTAGAATAATGACAAGGTTTATCAGACCATACCTCTTATGGAATTTTCCTATCAATTACAGTTGATGGCGATCTATTAACAAGATATCTAGTAGTATTAACTGTTTGAGCCCAAAACTCTTATCCAAGGCTTGTTACACAAGTGTTTGGCTCATCAGTTATGCAATCCTATTTAATTTTGACCTTTCTCCTATAGTGTGATGCCTCACTACACTTTTTTTTTTGTAGAACTCATCAAATTCTTTATTATAGAATTCGAAGCCATTTTGAATTCTCAATGAATTGACTATCTTTCCATTCTGGTTTTCTATCATAGTCTTCTACTCTTTGAACTTCCTAAACACTTTCTCCTTAGATTTCAGAAAGTATATCCAAATTTTTCTAGAGAAATCATCCACGAATGTCATAAAGAACTTGTGTCCACCAAGAGATTCTACCGAAGAGAGACCCCACAGATTAAAGTAAACACAATCAAGTACAGCATTAGCTGAAGGACTTTCAACACTGAACCTCACCATATGATGCTTATTCAATAAGCATGTCAAATAGAACTTCAGCTTCTCAGTCTCTACACCACCGAATAATCATTTTCTACTCAATTCATTAATCGCCTTATCGATCATATGGCCTAATCTCTTGTGCCACAACTCTGAACAATCAATATGTTTCTTTGCTAAACTCTCAATAGCCACATAACCATTCACAGTCACTGAGTTATCAATCAAGGTGTAAACGTCATTTTGCAATTTACCATTTATCACCACTAGAGCACCTTCAGACACCCGAATCATTCCACCTGTACCAGAGAAACCATAACCTTGCTTAGCTAAATCACCAACAGAAATCAAATTCTTTCACAAACTTGGGACATACCAAGCATCAAACATTCTGATCATCCCATCATACATCGTAATTTGTAAGGAACCACTACCTTCAACACTCAAATCCTCACAATCTCCCAATTTCACACTGCCACTCCATTCTCTGAAAGAAGTAAATAGTTTTCTAGAAAATGTCATGTGATAAACTGGACTAGTGTCTATAACCAAGTTTTTTGCAGAGCTAGATGTAGTAACAGTCAAAACTTCACTGTTTTCTCCCTCATTAGAACTATCCTAATTCACCCTAAAATTATTCTGAACCGCTGTTGCTATTGATTCCTGATATTTTCTGTCACACTGTGGACAAAACCTTCTAATGCGCCCAATCTCCTTATAGTGAAAACATCTCAACCCAGATTTTGTCATCGAATGTGGCCTACTGTTACTCTCATAATTCTTTTCCATGCTCCTGCCTCTACTCACGGTTAAGCCAAACACTACACTGCCTCCACCAGAACTATAAACTAATTTCTTCAACTCTTTAGACAGCAGAGCATCCTTAACATTATTTATCGAGATACTATCTCTACCATACATCATAATATCTATAAAATTTTCATACAAGTCAGGCAAAGAACATAACAAAAGCATAACTTGATTCTCCTCTTCAATTTTAACACCTATACCTTTCAGGACTAATATAATTCTATTAAAATTATCAAGGTAATCTTTTACCTACATACTTTCTGTCATCTTCAAGAATGCAGTTGTCTTTTCTGATAAAGATTGTTGGCTAGGGATTTCTTCTGATATTTACTTTCAAGCTTATTCTACAAACCTGGTGCAATAGTTTCATCAGCTACCTCTCTCAAGACTTCATCTACTAGACTCAATAGAATTGCAATATGTGCCTTTGACATAATCTTAGGCTTCTGCGCTACTGTCAATTCTTCCAGTAATTTCTCTTCTCCTTCTATTTCCTCTTTACACTTTTGTTGAACTGGAAGCGTCTTCATCTTCAACTTTTACAAGGTGAAATCATTCGACCCATTTAATTTCTCAATCTCGAATTTGTACGAAGATATCTTCTTTCTACAGATCTGAACCTAGGAGTTTCTGAATCAACCAACCTTTGTGGCTCTGATACCACATGTCAGGAAAATAGCAAAAGAATCATGGAACAATAACAAGAGAACAATCACAAAACACACATAATTTACATGGTTCAATCAATTCGATCTATGTACACAGGCAGAGAGAGCAAGCAATTCAATTATTCACTTTGAAATTCGGCCAAATGCTTACAAGAATGTTTCCAAGCCACCTTATATATGTTTACAATGAATACAAGTCAAAATAAACTAGGAAAACGCTAAACCTAAATCGATCACAACTGAAGACACGAGCAAGGAATAATAAGACACGGGCAAAGGCAGCCGAGACACGGCCAAAATCACGTGTCCATGTGATTAATAATGCTCCATGGGCTAGGACACGGTCGTATCCACCGAGTTTGCTTCGTCTCGGCTCCAGTGGGTACACGGGCTGTGCCACGCCTGTGTGGTGGCCCGTGTCCAGCCAAATGCTTGTCTTACTTCACCAATCTGTCCCTTTCTTCCTTGACTCAAACATTCATCAAGAGGCTTCAACATTCTGTAAGAAAATTTCACTTCAACTTAGCAGTTTTTTTAATACTTATTGAATACTTGTTATATACCAATCGAATACTTTTTATATTAAAATCAATTGAATGCTTTTTGTATTTTTTAAACTTTTTTATAAACCTGTTAAATACCATTTTTATTACCTGTTGAATACCTATTGAATATTATTGAAATTTAAATGAAGACCAATTGAATAATTTTTTAATATTTATTGAATAACTATTGAATACTATTTGAAAATTGATTAAATATTTATTCAATACTATTTGAAAACTATTTTGAATATCAATTTAATATTATTTTTGAAAATTTTTGAATAACAGTCGAATTATATTTGAAAACCATTTGAATACTATCTAAATACATTTTTGAATTTTTTTGGGAAACCAATTGGTTATTTTTTGAAAACGTGTTAAATATCGAATGAATAATTTGAAATTTCGCCTTGCCTTTGTACTATCTATAATTTGCATTTTAAGTTTCCAATCGGTTTGTTAGCTTTTGATTTTCAGTTGGTTTTTAAGTGAAATCCAATTAGTTTTCAATTTTTCATCTTAAATTTGTAAAATATTATTATGGTATTCAATTGAAATTCAAATAGTATTCAATTAGTATATCAATGGTCTTTATTTTTGCAATTTTTTTAATTCCCAGTATGCGCTACAAATACAAAAATTTGGTCTGATAACATGCGCTTAAAAAATTCGAGGATAGATTTGCAAACTCTAATATTTTTTTAAAATATTTGTGTAATTGTCCCAAAACAAAAAGTAAAATAAAATGAAATCTGCTCCTTTGGGGGGAAGCTAACATTTTTTTCCCTCATATTGTGTTAGTATATATATTTTTTATTATTCAACTTCTTATTTATAATATATTTTTAACAAATAATTCCTGATTAATGATTGAATTGGAATTGGTGATAAATTATAATTCATTTAATATGCAATACTGATGTAGGCTAAATGATCTGATCTGATCTGATCTCGCAATGTCCAAATTACGACCACTCAAATCCATACACACTTCGAGAGGGCTCTTCGAGATATTTTATGCACTTCTCTTTCGCCATCTACAATAACAAACACAAAAAAAATACAAGAAATTGATACTAAAATACAACAATTATAATAAAAATGTATCTAACCAGCAATTTTAATTTTAATATCAAATTAAATATTTCAAGCATATTCCTCTCTATTTTATATTAGTATTTAACAATTTATTACCAAATTTAAATATTTCACTTATTTCTTCAACAAAAAATATATTTTGTTATTTTTAGTAACATATAAAGATTCAATTTAAATATTTTTAATAATATAATAAATTAAATAAATTATACCAAAATATAATAATATAATAAATTAAATAATTTAAATATTTTGTCTCTTCCAAGTCTTACTGGTCCAAAATACTATTAGCCCTACTTTATCAAATCTATTGAAAAAATATACCAAAACCATCCACATTCGAAAAGCTAGTGAAACGAAATATGGTGGTGATCTACAAGGACGCATTAGTTGTGAAGAGGCAAAGCCAAAGAGAGAAATCAACGAGTAGTTGTTGCTCATTTGACATATAGAAGACTGCTAGGTGCCTAACGGGACAATGTAGCCGGGATGACGACTGGTTGGTTTGTTTTGGTGCAATTATATGAGATTTGATTATAGGGCCCCAATTTGCAATTGCCAATTCTCGCATCTTTTCAAATGTTGCTACTTGCAATGGGCGGTCAGGGACTCTCGAATTGTCTCTAATGCAATGTATTTCTTTAAAAATTTGATAATGCTATTAATAGAGTAATAATTAATTGGTATTACAAATCGTGTTACAAAATTGTAAGTTCGATTCTTGATAGGAACGAACAATAAAACTCCTAAAAAGTAATTGATTGAATCGTTTATTAATTTTCAAATTAAGGGTTGTGTTAGTAAAAAGTAACTAGTTGTGAACTTATTCAATAACATATGATCAAATATTTAGACTGGATTGGTTTAAATAATTTATGAAGGATGAAGTTGAATTTCTTTACTCTATGATTTATTAATTTTTTTTTCCAAAATGGCTTAGAGGATCGAACATAAATTTCTGAAAGGAGATTGTTATTAATATTCTGGTATTTCAAATTTCAATTTTTCGAGCAATAAAAGGAGTGAATTGGACAATAATAAATTCAGTTGTAACCTCTACGATATATGAAAAGGGGGAAAATACTATTTTTTTTATTATCCATCGAGAATAGGGATTTAATCTAGGGTTTTCTTTCTTGAGTATTAATGAAGAGGGGAAGTCGTGTTTCCTAAAAAAAAAAAAATTGGGAAATGCTCTTATTTAGTTGTGCAAAATTCCCAATTCTTCAAAAAATAATTTTTCAAATATATTTCTTAAAAAATAATCTTTCAAATATACTTCTTGAAAAAGATGAAACACATAAGCACTTAAATATTTTACGAGGGAACATAGTTTAATCCAATTTTTTTAAACTTTTAAGTCGATCTTATTGGACTGTTATATGCTTAAGAAAGAGTAAACGAATCAATCTACTCCGTTAACATAATGCCGTTATTTACAGTAGTTTTCAGGATTGCAAGAGTCAGCAACATGGCATATTCCATTTATACAGAACATTACATTTTATGAAACATTAAAAAAAAAGATCAACCATTTATGGTAAGACACCATTAAAATACGACATTATGAGCCAATGAGCAATGACTAATGAAGGGGATTGTCTTCTTTTTAATCATTCAATTTTTTATTTAATTGGACCTCCCTTCGCCACTAAATGCTTGTTTAAGAGACAAATGTCCAAGTTTTAAGTTCATCAGATCAGGTAAAAAAAATTATTGAGGCCTTATTTGTTTGACAAATAAATTTCAAGAAAAGAAAATATTTTTCAGTGTACGGGTGATATGCAGACCTAGCATGAAAAAAGTATCTAGTGTTCAGATAACAATGAGAAAATAATTTAACTATGACAAACATTTGAGTTAAGTTGTGGTTGCATGTTGTATCGAGAATGGTTCAAAAATGAGGGGTAGCTCAATGTATTGGCCTCAAAAGTCAAGGTTGGCACTTACTCAGTGGTCCAGGATTGGTGACGCCTTGGGGGTCGTGAATCAGGATGGCTTTGTAGTCTGAGATAGGAGTGTAAGCAGTGCGGTTTGGGCGGTTAAATTTTTAACCAAATTGCGCCGCAAATTACGATTGATAAGATTTTCATTTGTAGTTGAACCGCATATACAGTTGAAACTATCCAAATTAATTATGCGACTGCAGTTGGATGTGAATAGTTCTTGCGGTTAATATATAACAAGTAGTCAATATTAATAACATATGAATTTGAATTATAAACATATTATAAAAAAGAAAACAAAGTGGAAAAATACTTTAAATATTAATTTATTATAATTGTTGTTCAAATATTCAAGACGACCAAATTATAATCATGGTCGTCTTACTTATATTTATAAT
>CAODLS010376942.1:0-10791 GCA_948243855.1 Flueggea neowawraea
CACCTGTTCACATGACAAGATTAGATACATCTTTCGAGTGATAAGAAAAAGAATCTACAAGTTGCGAAATTTACCAGAAGCTGCTCGAGGAAACAAAAGTAAGCAAGCATGCTTACAATCACAAGAATTGGAACATCCTGCCAGACTCTGAAAAACAGAATATCTCAAAATGATAAACCACATTCCAACGAAAAATTGCAGAATATAATGAGAGTGAGTTGAGAGAGTCAGAGGATGGTGCATAATTGCATCATCAAGTATTCTAATATACAAATTGGCACAGAAAAAGGTTAAGGTTTCAAGTTGCTTCTCAATAGTCATTGGACTTGAGACTAAAGTGAGTTCAGAATTTATCACTTCAACTGAAGATAAATAGCCTCTAAATTGCAAAAAGCACTAAACTTCATCTGTAACGCAAATGTATTTCTATATTGTGTGGAGAAATCCAAAGCCATCAAAATTATTGCAAAAGATGAATAGCTTCACTTGCCTGTATGGAACAACCTCTGTATTCGGAGTTCTATTTCGATGAGCCTGGACATTTTGAACTCGTAAAAGAGTAACGAGTAGATTTTTCACATCTTGCTTGCACACATCACAGGTTTTATTGCCTTTTATGCTAAACCATTTTATAGCACATTCTTTGTGTGCAAGTGCAAGGTCACCCTTGCAGCTGCATTCCATTTTCAGGGTATCAGCACCTTCACCCAGTTCTACCAAGCAGACTCTGCATGCAGCTTCTTCTTCGGCAATATGTTCATCATCAACATCATTTTCATCTGAACCACAAGGCTAAGATAAGGTAAAGGTTGGTTACCACTAATTATCTAACAAAATGAACACTAACAATGAAAATCAAAATCAAAGTATAGCAATTGCAAAATTGATTCTAGTTTCCAAAAGTAAATTTTACCTGAAATTTTACTAAAAATTAGACTGACTTATTGCATTTCAATTCACACTAGCTATTACACTATGATATATCTTGATAGCATTCAAGATCCACATAATACAAAGGTTACAACTAAAACCATATCTCACTCAGTTAACTTACCGCATTACTTATTAAGAGGGGTTTAAGTATTCTAACAAACTATGGGGCAGAAAAAAGTCCAAGTTTACTTTTTTTAATTTTTGGTGGAATTTCATATCAATTGAGAACAAAAAAATATGCCATTGGATGGTAGTTACCAGTGTCAACCCGAGGAGATGCTTTCGAGGTACCAGATCCCTCAACTGCACGTGGAGTAGTTGGAACCACACGAAACATGCCGTGTACAGAATCCCCTTGGCCTACGCTTCCCTCTTTACAAAATGCAGGGACAGAATGTGAACGATGAATTGGAGGTAAAGCTTCCCCTTTCTGTAAATATGCAAACCTCTAGGAATCAATCAGATAACCAAATTAAGAAAAAAAAAAGTTATCCAAACTCATACTATCTTGTAATCATATGTCATCAATCACAGAAGAGGTTAATACTCACAGGACGACATAGTGGACTAAGTGCATTCCCTCCATGCATAGACTCTCGATTGGAGTGAGCAATAGGAGTAACAGGTAAGGATGATGAATTCTTCATCCTAGGAGTAAAAAGCTTAGTGAAAGACATTGTCCTGGAAAAGAAAGGCTTGTCCCTTGCTGCTGGCGGCAATGAACCTCCTAATGCCAGGATGGCAGCCTTCTCAATATCTGCAGTGGTATTCCTATATTTGAAACTTAACTTTGGAAGGAGATTTCTTATGCTTGATTTATTTCTTGATGGACCTGGCGACTCATTGAATACAGAAAAATTAGGGCTTGGCATAGGCGAAAAATTTACTCTCTTTGGAGTAGGACATGGTGTTGGGAGCATTTGAATTGTCAATGAATCATCTCTGCTTTCCTCTATAGTTCTCGAAGGTAAATCTATGATAAGTTCCTGCTGCCTTCTATTTTGACCCTCTTGAAATTCTTCAGTTATTTCTCTTGAACCACCAATCTAAAAATGCAGACAAAAGAAAATTTCTATTGAATAACTTAAATTGTGCAACGGACAGACATGATTTTGCAACTTGCAAGAAAGATAATATTTTGAATAAAAAACTAGAAATCAATGCATAAACACTCAACATGCAATCACGAATCGAGAAAAACCAGGACAATAAAACAAGTAAAACTTGTTCTTCAATAGTCAAAAGTGAAGTTACCTGCCGAGAAATGAAGCTACGGCATTGGGAATTTCCAAAATATCACAATTATAAAGAGATTCTACACAAAATCATCCTCGAACCAACTGAAAGGGTCCATTAATTCTACCAGAAATATGTAACATATGCCGCAAAAGCCAAACCCCTAATAACAGTGAATTGATCTCTCAAAACCTTGACCATTTATCCTCAGAACCTGTTTCTAAGCAATCAAAACGTTGAAAGGAAATACCTTTTGAATAGAAATACATTCTCTTCAAAGAAAATTATGCAAAAAACTTCGAAATTTCAAAACCCAGTTTATAACTTCCAAGAATAGTCATTAACAGAATAAATAGACAGCTAAAAATTGACAACAGACAGTTTAGAGTTCTCTATTTCTACCACTAAATCAGAACCAACAATAAAACCAAAACAGAACCAACAAAACAATCAGGCAGTACAATTTGAATTGAAGTATCAGCTGCTTCATCAGTCTCCTTCTTCATGGGTCCATCATCTTCATTCCCCATAATTCCAACACAGAATCTCTTTTTTTTTTTCTTAAAGACTCAAACTTTATTAAAATGCAAGACTATTGTGGAGAGAGAAACAGTTTTGAAGATTTCAAGCGGAATATAAATAGTTCGAATACAAGTGATGGTTTGAGAATTGAGAAAGAGACGGGGGAAGGTGGCAAGCGATGGTGATCAAGATACGTTCATATTCATATTCTGTTTGTTAATAACAATGTTTTATTGGTTAAATATACACATCGGAAAAATTGCGTCACAAATACTGAGTCTAAAGATACTTATAAAAACAGAGAATTGTAGTACCGAGTACGAACACAAGTGTGGTTGTTTGAGGTTCGCTACTATATTTTAGTCAAAAAAATCAAAAATCCTGAATTTTGATTTTTTTTTCTTATCTTCCATTTTTCAAGGATTTTTCTTAATACGTAAAAATCCTGACTACTAACATGGACGAGAGTCAATGTTGAACTATTTATGCAACAGATTACTTCCTTCTTTGCAATTTTTATGTGGCAATATAAAATTGTATTTTTTTTATGGGAAAGCCAGAGTAACAATAAAATTGTATTTTTTAAATAATAAAAAGTTTTATTTTTAAACGTCTTTTTTCCTGATAAACCGTTAAACATGATTAGCTTTTTAGTTGGATATTAGTAATCTTTGGCCTCAGTTAACAACACAATATTTTCTGTATTTAGCATATAGTATATAGGAATTTTTGTAGTTTATAATAGCAAAAATTGATTATGATGCAAATTTTTTGTCTTATATAAGAACATGTGATATATTAATTTTATCATTCTTTCAAAAATTATATTATTGAAAGATAATAATAAATAAAGATAATAGTGGTATTTTACATGATAAAATATCTCTGAAAAAAACCTATATGCTATATGTAAGAGGTATTTACCAAATAGGAGTAGTTACATATACACTCTACCAACACAATTTTTGAAAATTACATTCCAAGGAATTGTTTATATCTATTTATAATTGTTTGTAATTGTTTATAATTGTTTGTAATTTTTTATAATTTTTTATATATAAACAACACATAGACAAGTTTATGTGTTGTTTATATATAAATAATTATAAATAAATATAAACAATTATAAATAAATATAAATAAGAGTCCGTGAATTTAAAAAATTAGATCCATGAATTTAAAAATTACAACCGTACAGAAAAAAAATATTACAAAATGTATCTGTAATAAATATATCCAATCCATACAGAGCAAATTTTGTAAATATTTTGTAATGTAGTACGTAATTATCACTACCAAATAAGCATATTGTGTAATTTTTCCTACTGTATATTCTTAAAATGCTATATGTTTGTGTATGCCAAACAAGTCCTTAGTCTATAAAATCGTGAAATATCCAAAATTGAATTAATTAAATCTACGAAAGAAAAAAGATTGACCGATTCTTTTAACTCTTTTTTTTTTTTATATCGAAAATCAATTTTTTAGCCTTTTGTGCTGAAGTTAATTCTACAAGCCCATCGGTCAATTCATGTAACTCATGATATGCTTTTTTTTTTCTTATCATATTAGTAAGTTTTATTGGAAATCAAATCTTTGATTATTTTCTGTCCATACAGTTCTAATACATATATATACATATATATATGTGTATATATATGTTTATATGTGTGCGTATATATGTGTATATATATATACACACACATACATATATTGATTTTTTTGGTATGATTTTGTTATCATTGAATTGATTTAAAATGATTGGCATGTGTATTCTGTTTTAATTTCTCTTCTAGATATAAAACAAAAATGAGAATTTTTTGTTAAGTAATACATGTTATATAAAACTTCACACATAATATAGTTTAATGCATTTGCTTGATTAATATTATAATATATGAATTAAAATTTTTTATTTTGATGAATCTATACACTTATCTAAGAAAAAGAAATAACAAATTTAATTTATGAAAGAATGATAATTAAAATTATGAAATTTCATAACAATTTTAAATATTTAATACTTATAGTTTATCTCTTAGTTTGCTAATACTTTAATTTTTATTATTCAAATACTAATTTTGAAAATGTTTCAAAACAAAAAATATATTAGTTGTTAATTAAAATAAAAAATATTAGTATTTCCCGTGCATAGCACGAATATTGATCTAGTTATACTAATATTGAAGAGTGGGAGATTTGAATTTTGAAGTATCAAATTGATCACCACATACCAATTCTAAAATAGAAAGTTGAAGCAAATTGAAGGCTATTGTTCAACGAAATTATGATATACTCAAGCCAGCTTTTAATTTATTCTTAAACTATATTTTAGCTGTCTCAAAGATTTTCAACACATATCTTAAGAAATATGTATGCATATGTGTAAATGTGGGACTGAAGTGACATATATAAATAATATGATTGATGTGCATTTTCTGGCTTCACTTGAATATTATATCGTCTCTTGTGGTATATATGTGACAGTCCACATATTAAGTGATTTTTTTTAATCTGGCCTTAATCCAACGTAAGAAGGCTCTTAAATGCATACACCCTCGTGCCGCTCAGTTCAAATCCTGGACTCAGACATCAACAAGAAGTATCCTACCACTTGGACTATCGGACGGTGACAGTGTTTCTTAATCTTTCAAGCTTCTTAGTTTTGTCTACTCTATGTTATTTTGATAAGCCTCTTAAATGGCATGCATCTATACGTGATTCGGTTGGATAAACATATTCATTCATTTATTTTGATATTCTTAATTACTTCAATTGTATCCTAAACAATTCTCTTCTGCCCTATATTATAAATAGTTTCTAGAGTTGGAATTTTTGTAGAATTATGGTCTGCTAATACTTCAATTGTCTATAAATTTACCATAAAACTCGAATAAATAAAAATGTCTAAATTAATTGCATATAATTTACAAATAAAATCTAACAAGTTGAGTGTACAATTTTGAGAAAATATATAAAAATATTGTTGGATTTTTTGTCCAATATGTGATAACACATCTGTCCAAATTCCAATATCCTGTATTCTCCAGGAGATGCCAAAATATGATCTATTTTGCAGCCAACATGCTCTGGTCCTCTGGAGAAGTAAAAATAATCTAATCTATTTTACAATAAAATACTAGGAATCACTTCTATTTACAATTAATTAATCTGGTTTCACTTATATTAAGGTATTATATAATTATTATTCACAGTTTTTGCTCAAATATGAAATATATAATGGAAATATTTTTAAGATAAAGAAAAATAAGAGACAAGTGCACAATATGTAATATGCATAACAAAAAAAAGGTCAACACAGAAGAGATTAAAATTAATGATTTGATGGTTGACATTAATGTGGAATTATTAAAATGTGTAATGGGCAACAGCATAGATGTGCACTGGCTAGGATGCGAACAAAACTTGCCCTAAGTGCCTAAGTTGTTTACAGAAGAAAAAGATGCCAACCCATCGGCATCTTCTTCATATACTTGTTTTCTCACTCATTTGTTTAGTGAGACATCCTTTTCTTTACAATCGCATCATCACCAAAGCTCCTAAGAACACCATACTATTTTATGACATGCCCTTCATCAGGCTTCTTCTGTACATATATATAATTTATATAACGATTGTTGGTTGCAATCAATTTGATTATACTAAACACACGTATTTATATTATAAAAGTCGTCTTCAATACTAAGAAATTAAGAATTGAATGTTTGATTTTATCAAAGAGTTTCACCAAAATATTGAGAATCATGCATGTATACAATCGCGAAAAGTTGATACTTTCTAGTTTTGGTTCCTAAAAGAAGCTGATTAGTGATCCTAATTGCTAGCTTGAGGATTAAATTATTGAGATCCTACTGTTTTTTTTGGAAAATGGTGTGATAGTTTCTAATTATTGATTACATTTTTCATCTACGCAAGCAGGTTGAATTTGTTTTGTATAATTTTATATCAATTATTTCAACTCCATCGTATTGATATTTAACATTTACATCACTTAAACCATTAATTTGTAGTCTATTTATATTTGATATTTCTAATATACTAATTGATGTGAGTTAGTCTGGTGAAAGACTGATGTGAGTATTGCACAAGAGATATTTGTCGAGAAAGATCCCAGAGTTGTTTCGAAGAGACTACTCTTAATGGTTAACATATGCCCAAATGAGAAAACTCTCCTCTAATGGTTAAGTTAATCTCAAGTAAGAGGAACCCCGAGTTGTTCTAAGGAACCCAATTTGATGATCAAATCAATGTTTGCTTGGAGATAAAAGATTAAAAATAATTATAGATGAGTTATAATTAGAGGTTACCAACAATGAACTTAAGAAAACATATTTATATAGTACGGAATTTGCGAGGTAACTGAAACGTCGATTATCAACAATTGATGACTTTGGCTTTGAGACAGTCTAGAATCTTGAAATTCCTAGGCAACTCGAATTTCGAAGACTAATATGCCGACTTGCTGCAGACTATCTGTAGATAACGTGGTGTCAAGATATAAGGAGTATAAATTTCATGTTAGACGATGCCAATAAATCTACGTCCTATAATGTGTTCGCTCATTCTAGCAAGGGTTACATACTTCTGATTTTTTAATATATCCGCATATCAACAAATGGTGGCTTTCTCCCAAAGATGAGCTTGGTGATAATCAGTTAATGTTTATAATTAGACGTTTTAGAGTCAATATTTAGGAGAGGTAGAGAGAAAATAAAACTGATTGAAATTTTAATCCACCATCTACCTTAAAAAAACAAATTGTGGCTTGTAAATAAGCCACACCATAAGGTTTGGCGCGTTACATATGATAAGAGTCATAAAAAAGGAAAAAAATTAATAAGATTATTATTGATATTATTTTGTGAATTATTCTTTTTTTTCTGAAATGAAAGAATAATTATTCTTTTTTTATGTCAATTTAGTCAATTATTCTTTGATCTTCTCCACTATAGCTATGGTGATCATCCTTGTTGGCACTTTTTCTGGTACTACTTATGATTGACATTTGACTAAAAAGAGGATTTTTGATTTGTGGTTTTGCCAGATATTTGAAGCATATCCCTAATTGAACTCATTTTCTTAATGCAGCCAAAGCAACAAAGAAAAGAGGGGGGGGGGGGAGATTGCAACCAATGAAGTGCTGCAATGGTGGAGTTTGAAAACTCATTGAATATCGGTTAATTTGACTTCAATGCATATGTGCTTAATGTATGTGATATTTGGTGTTCCATCTCTTTCATACAACCAAACCAACAAAAATGCTTAATGTAGGGTATTGTGTGCAAAGTTCGAGAATATGTATTGGACCACTGATATATTAATTTTAAACCAGATATAGCCAATTACAAACATATGGCACTGAATTTTTGTTTCCCCTCATTGGACACGTATGGGAATGGAATCCAGGCCAAAATTAGAATGTAATCAGCCAAGCCGTTTGTGAATAGCCCGATATTTAGCTAGATTGATTAATTAAGAAGTCAATCGAGTTTGATTTTTATTTTTAAGTTCGAGTCATACTGAATCAAGTTCAGACAGTGAAATTTTGGTTTATTTGCTCACAAAGAAGCTCTATATAAACTTTATAGGGTAGCTTGTAAACCGTTCTTATTATATTTGTGAACTTAATTTAAACATGGACAAATTTTAAGACGGTCCTAAAATTT
Organism: Flueggea neowawraea; assembly: GCA_948243855.1. Lineage (NCBI taxonomy): Eukaryota > Viridiplantae > Streptophyta > Magnoliopsida > Malpighiales > Phyllanthaceae > Flueggea > Flueggea neowawraea. The sequence goes on from CAODLS010376942.1 coordinate 8,379, forward strand.
GAGATATTCTTTCAAGCGGTCTCTATTGTTTCAAACTTACTAGAATTTGTAAAAAGACTAATTTACTGTCACAAAATAAACAAATCCATTTAAAAACCCAATATCAACCTAACTAAATTCCAAAACCAACTCAAGTATGAGAATAGGTGGAAGAGAAAAAAAAAAGGTGAAATGGTCTTAAAAATTTATTTATTAATGGGATCATGTGTCATATCAGTAAATATGATGTGACAAATTAAATAATTAACGATACTAATGTTCAAGTAACATAATGGTTAATTTTAAAATAGCATAAATTGCTTGAGGGAATACCAAACTTATGGACTACTAGAGAATTCGTCCTTCAAATATTTCAAAACTCAACACATTTAATGAAAGAATCAAGTTCAAACATAATTTAAAACTCGATTATTGAATAAGGCGAACTTATAAACACAATAAGACTGGACTAAATTACAAGGAAGCTCATTAAAATATAATAATAATACTTTTAACTCCTAATTATTTTTTTAACCCTGCGATCTACTTCACACACACCAGCAAAATCAGTAGGCAGCTAGTAGGTCGGTCCAAAAAGAGTCCAGTTTGGGCTGTCTATTAGGCCTCAAATGACTTCCATTTTTATGGTTGATTCCGAGTCAAAGTCAAAAGCCTCGTTCAACACTGAGTAGGTAGGCCCAAATAAAAGATGAAGCAAGAACTAGCACCTTCACTTCTGAATCAAAATTGGCCTTCTTTTCCATAACCCAATAGTACAAAAGATAAAAGAGTTATTTATGTTAATTATTCTAAATAAAATATTAAATTTAATAAATAAAAATAAGTTTAAATTAATTTTTAAAAAAATTAGATGGAGACATTTAAATGCATTAAAAATATTTAAATTTATTTTAAAAAATATCAAATAAAAATATTTAGAAATATGTGAAAACATTTGAAAATTTTATAAATTTAATATTTTTCAAAAAAAATGAAGTATTTTTATTTCTCAAAAATTATTTATTTGCCTCCTTTTCCAAAACCTAATAGTACAAAAGATAAAAGAGTTATTTATGTTAAGTATTCTAAATAAAATATTAAATTTAATAAATAAATAATTTTAATTTTAATAAATAAAAATACTTGTAAATTAATTTTAAAAATATTAAATAAAGATACTGAAAGATATGTGGAAATATTTAAAAATTTTATAAATTTAATATTTAAAAAAATAAAATATTTTTATTTTTTAAAAATTATTTCAACTGAGTTTAAAAATTAATTTTTATATTTAATTTCTGTGCGATTTTCATGAAGAGTTAATTATGCAAAACCGGAAACCATGGGCTGAGCAGAGTCACTGATTTTTGTACGCTTTAAATTCATCCAACGGCCTTTGTTGCTAGACTGTCTTCATTGATGATTACCGGACCCCACACACGAGCTTGTGTCAGCAGTAATTCATCTTCTTTTCTTTTTCAATATTTCGTTGCGTCGTCGTGTAAACTGCTGAAGCTTCCCAGTTCCATCACGTCACAAGTGATTAAACAACCATCCGATAAAGTTCAAACCAATCCCTCAACGTATTAGTTAATTTCATGCCCATCCCCGAACTCAAAGTGTTTCTAATTGAAAAAAATGAAACCAAACACTTAGGTCCCAAAAATTGTATGTCTAAGGCTTTATACTTTAGTTGGATTGTTATGAATTCAGATTTAATCTATGTTGCAACTTTGAAAAATGTAGTTAAATTTAATTAAAATTCATTTTTTAATGATATTTTTGTATTTTTATCAGAATTAGAGAGAACCCAAATATTATGTTGAGTATGCAATGATGAAAATGTGTCAGCGTAATGGTGCGCTAACACCTATGATTTCAGACGTACAATATTTGGTTTTCGAAATTTTTGATCAGATGAAAACTGAGAGATTGCAAACTTGAGGACGTGATTGAAATACTTTGGTGTTTAGGGGCTTAACAGAACTTTTCCCACTAAACATTCAACAAGAAGACAACATGACGTCATCAGTCCACACACTCACTGTACTATTAATTACAGCCCCAAGCATCGTTCTAGATCTACTTATACACCGACATCACACTTCACTCACAATACAACCCCCTTTCGCATTTCAGTCTCTGGATCTCGAAAACTTCGCAGGCAACTTGGGTTTCATGTCAATTGAAATATCGAGACTTTGCGAGGGTTGAAGCATGTAGAGAGGGAGAGGAGTTTGTGAAGTGAGCAATGATGGGTGGAACCGAGTTCGAGCCAATGCCGAGAAGGGTTCACAAGAGGGTTTGTTTAAATTTCCAAAAATCAATGGGTGTCCTCGTGGGTGGGAATCACACATCCTCCAGGTTTTGCACTCGCTAATTCCCTTGTTTGTTCACGTTTTGGCTTAACTTCTCTCTCTTCATAGAATTGAAC
>CAODLS010376968.1:0-50060 GCA_948243855.1 Flueggea neowawraea
AAAACCCATGACGAATCCTCCAATTCCTCGCGAAATCGCTTTGTTCTTGATGTCCAATGATGTTCTCCTTTGCTCCCACGTTCTCTGGCCTCTAAATATATGAATTTGTGTCTCCAAGTCGGCTCTCTCTCAATCAATACCGAAACCCCACTTAAATAGGCGTTTTAGGTCGTCTGGAATAAGACACGGGCACGGGCACGGCTGTGCCCAAGCAATCCCGTCCGTGTGCCATCAAAATCCCAACAAATCCGGACCTCACCAATGGACACGGACACGGCTTTTTGTCCGTGTCCAAGCAGAATATGTCCGTGTACTGCTGTTTCAGGCCGTGGATGTCCAGTTTTACTTGCTTCATTTACACGAACACGAATTTGTGTCCGTGTCATAGCCAAAATGTCCGTGTAACACAACTTCAGTCCGTGTCTTGCCTCCTCATGTACACGGACACGGCTTATTGTCCGTGTAATTGGCTCCCATGACGGTGTGATGCAATGCTTGTCCGTGTTCATGTGTCTTCAAGTTACAGTGGGTTACACGCCCATTCCCACGGCCGTGGACCATCAATTCCTGTCCATGTATGCTCAGTTATGCACGGATTTGCTTCCTCAAGTGCCCCACGGACGTGTTTCATCATTCCAAGACCGTGTCTCACTCCCAATGCCTCAAATATCATCGTTCAAGCCCCGTTTCGACTTGTTTTCCTTCATTTCTTCAAGACATCATCAATTAACCTGAAAGACACAATGTAAAGCGTAGAAGTACCAAAACTAATGACAAACACTCAATTCGTATTCAAAACAATATGAATTGATGCACATAAATACGTATAACTATACGTTTATCAAATACGAAATGTAAGAAAATGCAAATGTGAATGAAATTAAAGAAAAAGAAGTGAAGAACTTGATGAAATTATCAAATCAGTATTTAAAAATCAAAATGAAGAATCAATTATAGAAAAGGAAATGAAAGAACAAGAGACGACATGTTCTCTAGAGCTATTTTCCAGAAAAGAGGATTGTGAGGATATTCATGCTGCAGTCTAACAGAATGATGCACTCAAAGAACTAATATTGAAACCCTATCAAAGGACAACTTAAGTATATCCTGACAAACAATAGCAATAAACATGGAACGAGTCCAAGACAGAATCTCTAAAGAACAAAACTTAAAATAATAGACACAGTGTAAATGCACAAGGAATAAAGGTACCTTTTCTTTAAAGCCAAAAGTCATATGTCATAACAAATAAACTCAGATACTTGTCAGAGATCAAACTCTAGAAATTCTATCAAACAAGCAAGCACATAGAATGAATCTGGGACAAATTTCTCAGAGAGCAAAACTCAAAATACCAGAATGCATAAGAGCATAAAGAAACAAAAGAACATATTCTCAAAGTGCGAGGAATCATTTATCACAAAGGAAAAACTCAAACACTTGTCAAATTAGACTCCAGAAGCTCAAATAAACAAACAAGCACACAGAATAAAAGGAAACAAAATTGATAACATCTAGCGAAGTCGTCTAAGTAGAAATGAAATTGTAATTCAAACTCAACGGCCAACACCAGACACGGAGGAATGCAACATATCAAAATGTTACTGACCGATGATAGGTTGCATTTTAGGTATACTTTATGTTGCATTTTGTGTGTTTTTTTTTTGTATTATAAATTGTTATTATTCGTGTGTTTTTATATTTTTATACGTCTTTGGTGTTTTAGGTGGGATCTTGGTGAAATATGAGGATTCAGAGACGTTTCTGCACATTTTAGGCAAAAACTGCATTTCTACATGACTGTGCCATAGTTGACGAGCGTTGACCAAGTTTGAACACATGCATTGGGCCGCGTTCGACACTTATGGCCCATGTGTTGGATATGTTTTGAGGGCTGCTAAGTCAGATTTGCTGTTGGATCAAAACAATTAGTTTTATTATTAATTTTATTAGTTATTTTGGAGGAGATTTAGGTTTTCCTAATTAGGAGATGTATTTAAACAGAATTCTCTCTCTCTCTCTCCCTCTTTCTCCTCTTAAAAAAATCTTTCATTCACATATTCTCTAGAGACAGCCGCCACTTTACCCAACTTTTGGTGTTCTTCCCTCTAGCATGTGTAACTAAATCTCTTACTAGTTCAGGTATTTCGAAGTTCAATCCATAAATGTTATGAGACTCTTGTTTTAACTTTTATTAATCAATTCAAGTATTTATTCAGTTTCTGTTCGTGAGTTTTCTTATTATTATTTTGATTGATTAATTGACAAGGGTCTGTTGGTTGATTCATTGAGATAATATATTGTTATTCAAGGTTAATAGTGTATCACATTAATCTTGATATAGGTAACAAATAAAGTGAATTTATGTGGTTTGGTCATTGTTCATTGTTATGAAACTGAGTAATCTAGTTTAAATGAATCACGTCATTTTCGGTTCATTAGGTAGGATAGAGGTCTTTTTAATTCATACTGTTGCCATAGACTAAACCTTGCAGGGCGTCCTGGGGGTTGTCTAGTGGTTAGAGAAATAGTCTGCAGGGCGTCCCAGGACTATCGAACAGGTAAGAAGGGATTGGCTAATTGAGTGTGTCATCGTTAACTATAACTCTATCTGCTTGAATGCTTAACATTCATCTTTTGCATATGTGATCGACTGATTGGATTGAACAAAGAAGTGCCTTAGCTGGGTTTTTACTGTTATTGAATTTCTGTCATTGTCATTCTTGCTGTTTTATTTCTCTACTGAGAATTTACAGCCTCTGTTTGCTTTTAAATTTCGACTTCAGCCTCACTTTCATTCATCCATTTTACTTTTTATTTTTTGCAATTAAACAATATTTCACCTGTCTCTGTGAATCAACCCTGCTCATTTCCTTACTCATATTTTACTGTTTTGAGCAGGTTAATATTATTTTGATCGGTTGACACCCTATCAAATTTGGTGCGATTGCTGGGGATCGGTGTTTCAAATTTGTTTATTTGTCTTACTACTGATCTTTTCATTTTTTTTGTATGCGCTCTTCTTTTTTTGCAGATAATCTTTTGTTTGATCTTGAGATAGAGAATACTGTTAAACATTTGAGGAAATAAGCTAGATTACGCAAAACACAAGCTTCTAGTTCTTCATTGCCTGCGCTTGAACTAGCTGAGAACATTTTTGTTGCTGAATCTAATTCTGAGACTGAACTTGACATGGCGGACAATAATGATAATAACGCATGCGCAGTTGCTCCACCTGCTCAGCAAACTCTTTAGGACATGATCGCGCCTCCTGTAGATAAGCAACCACTTTGTATACAGTTCCAGCCACTGACCGTTAGTTTTCAATTGAAGTTTGGGCTAATTCAGTTGCTTCCTAAGTTTCATGGGCTAGAAAGGGAAGATCCTAACTGACATCTGAAGGAATTTCATATAGCTTGTTCTAGCTATAGACCACAAGGGTTGACTAAAGAACAAGTCAAGCTTCGTGCCTTTCCTTTCTCACTGAAAGACAAAAATACATGGCCTGAGATGGTGAGATTGTTTCTCAACAAGTTCTTTCCTGCTTCTCGAGTTGCTACTTTAAGGAGAGAAATTTGTGGGATCAAATAGAAGGATGCTGAGATACTATATGAGTATTGGGAGAGGTTTAAAAAGTTGTGCTAGTTGCCCTTAGCAAGGAATCATTGAACAATAGCTTATTCTTTATTTTTATGAGGGATTGTTGACTATGGAAAGAAGAATGATTGATGTTGCAGCTGGCGGTGCATTACTGAACAAGACACCACAGGAGGCCAAAGACTTAATTTCATCCATGGCCGCCAATTCTCAACAGTTGGGTTATAGAAATGAAGGCATCATAAGAGGAGTTCATGAAGTGGGTTCCTTCCGACTAAAAAATAAGCTTCAACGTATTGCTACCTTGTTGGATAAGTCACTTGCAGTAAAAGATTCGACTAGTATTGTTCATCAGGCTTCCGTTTGTGGTATTTTTACTTTTCCAGACCATTCTACACATGCTTGCCCATCCTTGTATGATGTTGATTATGATGCTCAAGTCAATGCTGCTAATAACTATGGTGGGCAACCACAAATAAGGTATGATCCCTATTCGAATACTTATAATCTTGGATAGAGGGATCACCCTAACTTGAGGTATGTGCATAGGCCAAAAAAATTCCAACAACAACAGTATCAACAAGGGCCTCTTAAGGGCAACAATGATGATGAAATTCAATCCTTAAAGGAGATGATGAAAACTCTTGTCTCGACAACTCATAACTAGGAAAGTCAAATGAGTCAAAAGAGCTCTCACCACTGAACAGATAGTCTCACTGAATGTCAAATGATTGTTACCAACAAAATCACCTGAAAAATATTAAAGGGAATGGGGTGAGTAAACTCATAAAGAAATGACACTTCAGATCGCCTTCAGGACATCACATAAACAATTTTGGAAATGTTTTTAGAAAATAATACATGCAATTATAATATTGATCATATACGCTCGTATACATATAGATAGTAGTTTATAAATTCATTTCGCAATCCTTCTAAAACATAGCAGACAACAAACAATCAAACAATTCAAGTAATTAAATCGGATATAATATTTTATTTCTAAATTATTTACTGAGATTAAAACATTTAGAAACTTAACGAAATTAGATTAAGATGAAAAGAATCAGGATATATAGAAGTTGAAAACCATAATAATACTCAAATGCCTTTAAGAAAAATATTTACATCTGGAGTAAACAACATACAATCAGGTGATACCATTTTCAAATAATAATATATCATATGTATAGCAGATCTGATAATGGGGCTATAAACTGAAGTGGCTGTGCTATTGAATAACAAAATTTGTATAATAATAGATACTGAAGTGACTGTGTCACTGAGATACATGACGCGGCTACCGCACTACCCAGGTAACGAGGGCTTTCTCAAAGCAATGGTATACCAAAGGCTACATTTAAACCAGTAGCATAGGCATCCCATATATATATAATCCATACAGGTAGACATGTATATCAGAGTATAAAATTAGAGAACTGTTACATATATCAGTTTAAGAAAATACTGAAAACCAATTATCACATAACTAGTTTAATTAACCAATTCGTAATATGATCTACACAAAACATATATATAAATATATGTTTAAAACTAGACAAAATACTTATTGCAAAACAAAGCATTTATTTTAAACCAAATGATTTCCAAAGCAGAAAGTATTCTTAAATTCCAGATAAAATACTTATTGCTGAAAATATAATAAATTGAACAAACAGATTACTAATTACAGGAAAAACATAATGATTTCCAAAAATGGTTCCCATAACAGAGATTTCACATAGTTAGATTTTGTTATTTTCAAACCATTATTAATACTGGATTACATACAAAGGTCAAACATATAAAAAATGTATATGATTTAGAAGATACAACCTCTGTGTCTGAATCTTCCATTGCACTCACTTGGACGCCGAGCTAATAATCCAACTCAAAGTCTGCCAGTGAATGGTTGGTTATCTCAGCAATCAAACAAATCTCTAAAACAGAGATGGATCACAACAACTCATATATGGTAACTGTGGCAATACAGAGTATGTATGAATGCAAATGCAGATTTAGACACTAAAATGTTAGAGATCCCATTTCAATCAAATATCTCAAAAATATACCAACTAATCTCCCATTTATTCAAAATCCTATTTTAGTCCCCATAATTTGCAAAATTAAAGAATTTAGTCCCTCTGAACCAAAGCTTACTCTAGTAAACTAAAAAGATGACTCGAGTAAGACATATCATCTGATTACTTGAGTAAGATGCATATCCAGACCCAGAATTTATCCAACTCCAAAATACAATTTAACTCCACTTAATTTAGTTCCAACAAAGCTTACTTATTTAAATTAATGTTCTATCAATACCCATAAACCATCAAAACCTCATAAATCATTAAATCTCTCACCAAAAGATCCGAAATCAATCAAAAACCCATGATTTGTTCATGTCCTTATGTAAATTCAACTATTTCAATAACAACCCAAACTTAATCCAATACAGAGCAACCTAACTCAATCCATATCATCAAGTACCAAAGCTCAGACCTACTCACATTCAAAAACAATCAATTACAACCACATAATTTACATCCTAAAGATGCTATATGAACCAGAAATGAGAAAACCAAATAAGAGAAGTAATTTTACCTCTGAATCTTGAAGAAATGGATGGAATAACAAAGGGAAGGGAAGATGAACGTCTCTGAGGGTTTAGGAAATGTTCTGGGTATGAAAATGACTGAAAAAATATCAAATAAACCCATTTAAATACGTTTGCATTGACTGCATCGCTTACCCAGAAACATGGCTTACTCGAGTAACAAATCTAATTACTCGAGTAAGACACTCTCTTCAGTACGAAACAAGGCTCAACTTACTCTGGTAACTCCTCACTTTACTCGAGTAAGACACCCACCATTTCACTCTAGTTACACCAAATATTGCTCGAGTGAACTAGGCTTTCGGAAGAAATAAAAATTTCACCTCTACTCGAGTGATCCTCTCCATTTCTCGAGTTATCAAAGCTTCATATTACTCGAGTAATACTTCATTTACTCAAGTAACTATGTATCTTTCTTAACAAATCCTAAATTTACTCAAAAGTTCATCCATGAGTCGATTGTAACGTTTCTATTACAATCTCAAATACTTCAAGTGGATTTTATTACCTATGACTCATTAAAAATAGATATAAGTATTTGTTTTTATTTTTATTTAAATATTTATTAGTTTATTGTCCTCATTTTTGTCTATTTGTTGATTTTGATATTAGTTTTTTTTTATTGAAAACATGTTTGTAATTATTGACACGTTTGTTGTGGGATGGACTAAAGTCGTTCGGAGATAGAAAAATGTGTATTTAATGTGCTTGGCACATTTTTTGCTCGATTAACCTTCTCTTTGCTCAACAGAGAAATTAGTTTATATAAATTCATGCTCGAGTAACATCCTCTTATTCGAATAAGATTTTCATTTTTTCTATTTAGTGCATCTTGATCTTGCATATCCGAGGTTTTCTCCTATATCTTCAGTATTATTGGGGTGAAAATATCCTTTATTAGTCAAGTAAAGCAATTTGAGAATAGCACTTGATTAATTGAGAAAGACCGTACACCAGAGGGTTATTTATAATTGATTCGGAAATCTAAATGGATGATTTAAAATTTAAACATCATCCTTTTTTTTTTTGGCAAATAACATTATCAGATTTTATTATTGGATAGCGTTTTTAAAATTGGTCATGATAAAAGAGTATAAGATATAAGCAGAATGCTTTTCGAACCACGATATGGAATGGCCAAGATAAACTTGGAATGCATTCCAAAAATTATTTATAGTTGTTTATTAAATTTTTGGAATGCATTGGGAAGTGAATTTTTCCCCTCTACATCTGTTTCATTGTTTGTTAAAATGAATGGAATAACCTTGAAATAACTATTCTATTTAAATGCCCTTATAAAAATAGAGATAAACATAAAAGAAAATAATAAAATTGTATATATAAGAGCATTTTTGTATTCTTATCTTATCTTGCAAAATACAAAAATACATATTCCTTCCAAAGTTAACACACTACTTTAGATAATAAAGTCGAATAAGTTTCAAAAACATAAAGTATATTAGATAAAATAACCTTCTGATGTTATCTGATGATTTATTTCAGGACTTATTTGGTTTAATTTTTTGAAAAATTTATTTTTCAAGAAGTGATTTCCTAATCCCTTTCGAAAGTTATTTTTTAAGGTTAAAGAGAAATCAAAAAGTTATCTTTTTAGAAAATTTAACTTCTTTTGTTCAACTGAACAAAAAAAATTCCTATATTTATCATAAAATCGCACTTGCCCAACTAACTTACCTCAACCAAGCAATGATACGTCAAATTACTTGGTACATACTGATACGATAATTTATTTTAAATTAAAAAGGAAAAACAAAAAGACAATTATCACTAATTACTTCGATTTACCTCCAAATACACTACAAAATTACACTTGTTGAAAACACTTGTGAAATAAAAAATGACAATTTTTTTTAAAAGAATGAAGCACAACTAAAAGTCAAAACACTTGCGAAATCTTGGTAAAAAAGAAACTGCCGAAATTTAATAGAATTGAAGTCTCAAAAACACTTCCCATAAAAAATGGATTCTTAGCGATGTTAATAGAACCGTTGATTTTGTTGCAAAATCTGTAAACACTAAAAATGCACCTTTGGATTGCCTCAGTAATCACCCTGAACCATTCTAACATGGCTCACAGATGATCTTCATCATGAATGAAATAAATTACCATCTGAAAAAAAAATTAAAATTGAAACGTGGCAGTTAAACACTGCTGAAGTGGCTGTTAGGTTGCCACCTGTCAGCTTCCCAATGCCAAGTCTCCTAGTAAAAATAAATAAATAAATATTTCCCGGAAAAAAAAAGTTACATGTAACCTTGCTTTACTTGGAACCTTTGTAAGTTGAGAAATTCGGCACAAGTGAAAATTTTGGGGCCGTTATCTCATTGTTTCGCTGTTCCCAACTGATGGAGGAGGCTGAGATATCAGGCGGCGGCGGGGGAAGGACGGTGAGGAGGAGGAGGAGCAATGACGACGTATTTGAGAATGATGATATTTTGACGGAAATCTTGCTACGCCTGCCCATGAAAGTAAAAGTTGTGTGTAAAGTTGTATGTAAGCGCTGGTTTCGTCTTATTTCGAGCCCTTCTTTTGCAAGTTGTGTTATGTCCAGATGGAAGCATCCGCCGTGGGATCTGCTCTACCGATTTGAGCATTCGGCAGCTCTGCCTCCTCACCTTCTGGGTTTGCAGGTAGCTTTTGGTCATTACCCAGAATTCAATTCTCATAAATTCAAACTGGGTTCTCTTTTAAGCGACCAAAAGATTGAACTTTTGGGTGCTGATAATGGCCTTATTTTGTGTGCTAAGTGTGAGGGAGGTCTTTTCAACTGGCAGAGTGAATACTATGTTTGTAATCCCCTCACTGGTCAATTGGGTTCTCTTCCGAAGCCAAAGGTTCAAAAATGGGTTCTCGTAGGATTAACTGTTAGTTGCCCTAATGGCATTACTAGTTATAAGGTGGTGAGGGTTATATATAATGAATCTAGTGGTGTTTCCAATTTTGAGGTGTTTTCTTCGGATGTTGGTCATTGGAGGGATACTGGTGTTTCGTGCCATGATATAGGCCTTCCTTTGTTCATCCAGCGAAGATGTCTTGGTGATGTGGCTCGTAATGGGATAATTCATTGGTTGCGCGGTGGACCTGGTGGCATCATGGCTTATGATCCGGACAAGAATAAACTGCGGTTCATTAGCCTGCCTCACAACCTCTCTTCCCCTGCCCATACAAGACTCGGCACGTCTTGTGACCATCTTTGTTATCTACACGAGGACCTCTGTGTCAGTTTTAATCCACAACCAGTGAGAAGGCAAGAAGTGACATTGGCGATATACGTGCTCAACAATTATGATATGGAGGAATGGCATCCGGAGTTGATGACCACGCTCAACATTGTTCGTGCTGCCAATCAGATTCCTTCAAATGAACGTTTGACCTGATGCCTTTGGCTTTTCATCTTTTTGATATGGGTGCAGTTTATTTGACCACAGTATTTGGGAAGATAGCCTCCTTCAACCTGCGAACACGAAAATTGACGCCTTTGAGCGATATTTCTGGCTGCTCCATTAGTGGTTCAGTTTACCCATGTGTGCTTCCACCATTGCCAACACCAGTTCCTCAGCCAATTTGGGAGACAGAGTAGTGGCCTTGCTTATGCTGCCATGGGATCTATTTTACTCTTAATGTTTTTCTTTTAATTTTATCTGATGCAAATGACCTCTTTTTAGTTCATAGCAGAGCGCTAAGACTGTGTGCTAGGATTTCTCTTATGTTTGCGTCACAAATGTGGGAGTGTTTTTCTACAATTACTTTGCTACAAACGTTTTATTTATGATGCTAATTTTTTGATGTTTTTATTATTACTAGCATTTTGTGTATATGTGTTACATGTTATTGAAATTATTTATTTATAATTTAATTATTTGTAATATTAATATATGCCTTTAAATTTTAGTAGTTAATATTCATTGCATAAAATTAGCAAAAAAAATTATGTAATGAAAAACTTAATTGAATATGCTTAATTTTTTAATAAGTTGAATATGCTTTTTAATATGTTACATATAACGATATTATTATATTGCATGCATACACAATTTAAAGTGTGAAATGAGCTATTAATACAATAGATTTTTATAATAAAAGAGATATATTACACAATGACAATATTTAGATCCAAACGACAATAAATTAACTAAGTTCTTGCATGATTTTCTCTCAACTTGTAACAACTCTGTCATTCTCCTCAAATCTTCGCTCTATACAAAGAAAAACCCAAGTTAGAACATCACTAAACAAAGCAACATTCTAAGGTAATGAATAAGTGTCTTTTGTTACTTGGGCAATCAAGAGCGATTCTTTTGTGATATGGTCATCAAGATAATTATTTATTAGTGCTATTTAAAAATCATCATTTATCCCAAAGCCATTATTTTGCCTTGATAACCAATAGTAAAATTCTCCATAATGCCTAATTTTTCAAAAAGAATTTTTGAGTATAAGTGTAAAATATATACATTAAGATAATTTATACTTCATAAAATAATGAACAAAATTCGTATAAAAACAAGTAAAAGAAAAAGAACAGACCTGAAGTTTAGTGTGTGATACCCAAGTTATATATAGATAGGAAAATGGTAATCCGATAAATAGATAATAATATTAAATTTTAAAGTTTTGTGGGAAAAAGTAAATTTAAAAATAATATACATATTTTTCAAAATAGATAAGATTTAAATTTTTAATTGAGATAATTACAAATTATACTTTTCAGAACATATAAACATTAATTTTTTTGTTGAGATAATTACAAATTATCTATATGGGTAGTTGTAGATATCACTAACTCCATAACAACTTTTTTAATACTAATCTAATTTTTAAATTTATTTAAGATAATTATCAAAAAAACTTATAAGTATTTATAAATAAAAAGGGGTAAAAATGTCTAAAATTTTTTTCTCACACATCCATACATTTATATATGTTATGATTATGATAATAGAATCCAAATTCTAGGTTCGGTTTTATGTTTTGAATTGTTATGATCAAAATTGTATCGCTTATGCTCCATGTCTCTTCTTTGACAAGTTTAATACCATAAAATTAATTGCGGCCAGAGTTTTTGCCTCTATTTCGGGTGCTTCTCACTGTGTTACTGGGCAATTACATACAAGGTAAAGGCGAACAATATCTCCCAGAGCAGACACCTCTTTTAGGACACAGTAATTAGGTTCGACTCTTTTATTCTTCTATGTGTCTGAACTTTATGTTTCTGCCAATATATTGACCCTTGAAGGTTGCGAGCCCTTCATGTTTGTGTTGCGGCTATTGATTTTAAAATTTTTCATGTAAGATCTGTTTGTTAATTAATTGTACGTGTGATGATTGTGATTAGATTGGAGATAATGTAGTGAAGCTATTGACTCTAGCAATTGAGTGTGTGATTATAAAAGAAAATTGCATTGTGTGGTTAATAAAGTGTGGAAAAAATGTGGAGAGGTTCTGATCACTTTCATTTAGCTGCAAGTATTGCAGCTTAAGTTTTTGCCTTTTATGAAAAAAAACCTGGTGTAAAAATGGTTTAGTTACTGTTTCTTAAATCCCCTTGAGCTTTCTTATAGCATTTTATTCCGTACCTGCCTCTATCTTAAGGGATCATTAAATTCTGAAAAATCTGTTATAATCGTTCTACAGCTTTATACAAGTTTTTGGAGCTCGCTAAAAGAGCACTACCAGCATCACTGTAAAGTTGAACTTCGATGATCTTGTTTTAACTTGGGTCATCAGAATTTGTACGGGCAATGTCTTTTAAGTATGACTCATCTTTCATTTTCTTTTTTGTTGCTTTTGGTCCTGGTTCTCTGTTTGGTCTTGCTGCCTTCAGCCACAAAGTAGGTTTATATGATGTTCAAGGTCCCATACCTGTTGTGAAGATCGTGTTGGTTCCCCCAGATACAGAATGCACTTTGCCTATGGATCTTGAGTCATGCCATTGTTAATTGGCTCATGTTTGTTACTAATGTGTTTCACGTCTTAAATCATCCCTCCACTTACTATTATTTTTTTCCTACACTGTAACTTGTCATAAAAATTTATTGATGTATATGTTTGTTCGTTGTTACAAATACTGATGTTTGTCAGAATGCAAGGTTTGGTATCTTAGATCATTCTTGTAATGTTGTTGTTTAAGACTTGTTGCATGCTCCTTCCCTTTACACATTTTGATGTTGCAGATGTTCATTGATTGGAAATAATTGTAGCAAGAGTTTTTGCCTTTTCATCTGGTCTCGCCTTTCATGTAGAATTATTGGAAATAATTGTTCCTTCTTGGATCTCTCTCAATTTTTTTTTGGCAAGAATCAAAGAATTATATTGCATCAACAAATGAATATAATGGAGTATATAAATACATTATTTCACTCATATCCGTAACCCTTTACCGAGCTCTCACTCACGTATAGACAGAGAGACTAAAGAGCGACATCTAAAAGTGAAACTGCTCTCAAAAACCTATAAACCCAGAACACAACATAACTGTACAAAGTCGACTAAATGCACCATTCCAGAACATAACTACTGCAAGAAAAGCTAAGTAGCAGCAGCTAATCTGCTGGAAGTCTTAATCTAATACTATTAATAACTCTTTGAAACACCTGATCTGGAGACGGCTTTTGTGATTGGAACACTGCTCCATTCCTTCATTCCAGAGCCAGTAGACAGTAGCTGAAAAAAGTACCCTTCTGGAGCGAGCAAGCAAGGATTTCCCCTTCGCTCTCCTCGAGAACCAACTTACTTCCGGTCGCCACGGCAGGATGAGCCTGCTGATGTGATGTGCAGCCAATAGGCACTGCCATAAAGCACACGAAAAAATACACTCAAAGAACAAATGATCAACAGTTTCAGCATGATTATTGCAAAGAACACAACAGCCATCAGGTACCAAACCCCAGTGCAGAAGCCGTGCTTTAGTGGATAATCGGTTATGTAATGCAAGCCATAATATGAAACTATATTTAGGAATGTGATCTTTTGCCCATGAAATTGTGTTTGTGTCTTCATGGCTTTTTTTACCACTCTTGTCTTAAATTTTCTTAACGGGGAAAGAAAATGTCCTTTTTATATTATCGTATTGCTTTGTACTTTTAGGTTAAATGTGCCTTCATAGGTTGATATAATCTACTACTAGATCTTGCAACTATTTATGAATATGTGAGGTTTCTAGTTTAGATGAAATAGGCATGAAACTTTCCCAGAATCCGGAAACTTGATTGGATCACAACTGTATTCGTTAATTCAATATTTGCTACAGACTTATATGATGCTGGCCTTAGTCAAGTTTTAAGTAATAATTTCCGGAAAGACTGTATTTTTCAGAAAATAAAAGTAATAATATTGTGAAATAAAACTTCATTTTCAAATCACCAATCATTAATTCAGATTTTTTGAATAATTTCTTACTTTCCATGTGTCACGATATAAAAGAGGAAAAAAAAGAAGGGACTAATATAGCTGAGACTGTAACTATCAGGGTAGGTGGGTGACGATATAAATTATAGGCATGAAGAATTCTACAGTTGATTCATCCATCATCAATGAACACATTTTCGCTTGCATTTGAATTATTAATTCTAGAATCAACATTCAAAATTTTAAAACTATTTTAGACATTTGAGTGAGAAAAAAGAAATGAAAAACTTTATATTTGTCGTGTGAAAAAAAGATATGGTAAATTTGGGGTATTAGAGTAGTTGGGCATAGATATGAAATTTTGGGAAAATATTAGTGTGGTAAGATTTGAGAATTTTGCATATTTGATTGAGAAAAATGGTAAAGTTGACTTTAAGAGTTTGACAATTTATTTGAATTGGAATTTTGAAAAATGAATTTGGAGAATTAGAATTTATTTTTTTGTATTATGTGAAGAGATCTAAAGTTAAATTATACAAAAATAGAAAACTAATTATCTATTTATAAAAAAAGGACAACCACAAAATAAAAAAAAAAAGACAAAAAGGGTTGACCATTGCAACATTCCTTACAATTTAAAAAAAAAAAAATGGACAGACGGTCAAATGACTGTTGCTGCACCTACCCATGAAGGTAAAAATTCAGAGCAAAGTGGTATGTAAGCGATGGCTTCGTCTGATTTCCAGTTCTTATTTTGCAAAACGTGTTTTGGATCGAGAACAAAATATGGTTTCTATCTCAGGACGGAATCCCCCATGGGATCTTCTCTATAACTATCACTTCTACGAAGGCAAAGTTATGGCCACGGGGGATCATATGGGACTCCAGTTAGCTTTTGAACACATTACTGAACTCACCATTTAAAGATTTATCTGGGTTTTCTTTTGAATGATAAAAAGATCAGACTTTTAGCAACTGACAATGACCTCATTTTGTGTTCCAAGGGTGAAAGTGTTAGTCACTGGGCCAAGCACAGTGAGTACTACGTTTGTAATCCGCCAATTGGAAAATGGGTTTCCCTTCCGAAGCCTCAGGTTCACAAATGTGTCCTTACATGATTCTCAGTAACTTGCAACAACTACTAAATTCAAGGTGGTAAGGCTGATCCATCATCAAGAATCAGGTGTTTCAAATTTTGAGGTGTTTTCTTCTGATGACGGTCAATGGAGGGACACAGATGTTACATGTCCTGGTGTAAGGATTTCCGCGTTTATGACGTCGCAACAGACTGGTGTAGTTCACAATGGGATTCTTCACTGGGTCGCAGGCCCACGCTTGATAGCTTATGATTCGGACAAGAACCAATGTCGCTTCATTGGCTTAGACATCGTTTTTCGCGCACCGGCAATACTCGGGACTAGTTGAGGCTGTCTATGTTACCTAACCGCCGGCATTCCTCGTCATACACGGGACGTGCTGTCCGTATGGGTTCTGGACAATTATGACACAGGGGAATGGCATCCAAAGTTGGTAACCCCAACAAGCAGTGTTTTTTATGTGAATGAGATTCGGACCCAAGGGTTTCATTTAGTGCCATTGGCTTTTCACCCATTTGATATGGATACAGTTTATTTTGAGACTCGGCCTGGTCCTTTCGATGGCGCACGTAAGATGGTCTCCTTCAACCTTCAAACACAAAAATTAGTTAACTTTGCCAGAGAAGTAGATCCTCATGGCTGCTACGTACAGGGTTCAATTTTCCCATTTGTGTTTCCACCATGGCCAACTTCGGTTCCTCGCCCAATTTGGGAGACAAATTAGTTGCCTCCTGATTATGCTGTTATAGTTAATTTTTTCAATAAATCTCCAATTTCCTCTATCACAATAAAGCAATACCGAAGATGTATCGCTAGCATTTCTTTACAATACATTTACGCATAACAAAGCTATGCTGTTGATCAAGTCTTGTTCACGAAATGACGCTTGTTTTACAACATTCTTCTTTCCACCCATTTGATATGGAAAGCACGAAATGACGCTTGTCTTGATGTTTTCAACCAAATCTAGATTTAATTTTTTTTGCAGGTCTTTGACAGCTTGTGAAGATTGTGCTTCTTGTCCGCCTTTACACGTTTGGCGGCAAGGTGCGACTCCTTCAAGAGTTTTGCAACATTCAACTTGGCGGACTGCATCTCCTGGTGTGTACTCTATTTGTTGGATGCAGCCTGGAATCCTGATTCATCTTTAGCTGGGTGTGATGCTATTTTGAGAGATCATTCTGGCAGATTGGTTGATCCGCAAAGGTGTTCATGTAAATGTAGATCTGCTTTGGTTGCTGGAACTCTTGCCATTAGAGATGCGATTGCTTTGATCCCCAAGTTTCCGAATTTTAACAAGTTCATTATCCAGTTTGATGCTGCCGTTCTGCTTCCAATTCTGCAGTATAAAGACCTGCATTTTCCTTGGGAAATTGATGTTTTGATGAAGCACATTTTGAGAAGTCACCGCCTCTCTCTCTAGAATAGTCTTCAATTTTCCAAGCAATTCAAGTTGCTTCCAGGTTCTAGAAAAATCTGCCTAAACTAAGATAAACTTGAGTTGATATTTTCTGGTTTAAACCGACATTGAAGGTCGGTTAACAAATCCTAAAATAGGACTGGTGCTTCATTTTGTGTAGACAATAAGGTGTGTCTCCAGTGCAAATAAGAAGTGGTTGCTAGCATGTGAGGTGTGTCGTGTAAATAAAATAGTGGTGTGTCTGCGTGTTTCGAGAGTGCAAAACAGATTTTAGTGAGTAAAGTGTGTTCTATTCTTGGTTTCAAATTTCATAACATTATTTTTGCTATCAATAAAAGCTTTGTTTTAATTATTAAAAATGCAACAAATGCTTTTAGAGTAGGTCGATTGGGGACCTGTATTCGAAGATCAAAGCAGTGCGGTCTGGGACCGTAAAAGGTTCGTGAAAGACATTACTGCAGTGTTGTCAAAAAAAAAATGTCACCGATCCCGAATCGGTGAGGAGAATCCTGAAAGAAGATTTTGATTGTGCACAATCTGGGATTGTGGAGCTTGTTGTTCGGGACCAACCTTACTTGGTTAAAGGCGTATTAACCAAGTCATGATGGCAGAGCAGATTAATACTCCTGGTAGCATAGAGAAACTTAATGAGTACAACTACCGAGACTAGTGGACGTGTATAAAGTCATACCTCAAAAGGCAAGATTTGTGGGACATAGTTGATGGGGAAGACACCTCACCACCAACAGAAAATGCTCAAGCAATTAAGAAGTGGAAAATAAAGGCCGTAAGGCTTTGTACGTGATCCAGACAACAATTAATAAAGATTTTCTTTCTCAAATTGAAGATGTGGAGACACCCAAGGAAGCATGGGATGCATTGGCTGCTCTATTTTCAAAGAAAAATGATGCTCGCCTCCAGCTTCTCGAAGGAGAGTTGATGAATACAACACAAGGTACGCTGTCTATTAACGAATACTTTCAGAAGGTTAGAAACTTGGGCCATGAAATAGAACAATTAGATCCTGAATCTAAAACTGGGGAAGCTAGGATGAGAAGAATTATTTGCAATGGTATTAAACAAGAATATACAGGATTTATTATAGCGATACAAGGTTGGCCAGTTCAACCTTCTCTAAATGAATTAGAGAACATCTTAACAAGTTAGGAAGCTCTTTTAAAACAAATGACACAAGTTTCTATTAAAGGAAATAATGAGGAGGCATTATTCAGTAATAAAAGAAAAATGGAAGGAAAGAAAATTTTCAAGAATAGATCAGGCCATGATATGAAAGAAAGATTGCGAAGTCAACGAAGGAAATACCAATCAGGGGGAGTGCAAAGCAACCGTGGAGATTATAATCACCAAGCAAGACGAACTAATGAGTGCTTCGTTTGCGGGAACAAAGGTCATTTTGCTCGAGACTATTGGCGCAAGCGAACAGAAGGAAATGTAGCTAAATGAAAGTAAGGAAGAATGGGACTTTCAGGCTTCCTTTGCCGTTGAGAAACCAAAGGAAGAACGTGCACGTGCTGTGGTAAGTAATAAATTGATAAACTATTATACCGACTGGATTGTGGATTCTGGATGCTCTAATCATATGATAAGAAATAAAGAAAAATTGCAAAGTATGTCAGAATACAAAGGTGGTCGGGTTGTCATCACTATTAATAATTTGGAGCTACCAATCACACATATTGGGAAAGCAGTGATAGTACCGCGATATAATCCACAACAGGTGCAGCTCCAAAACGTCTACCATGTATGGGATGAAGAAGAATTTGTTGTCAGTGTCACAATTAACTGCCTCGGGCAACTATATGGTGTTTTGACCTAATGATGTAAATGTCTATAAAAACTGTAGGTCTACAAGCATACTGGTCATGAAAGGAAGAAGATTAGAGTCTATTTACATCATGTCTGCACAAGAAGCATACGTGGATAAAACTCGAAGAAGCAAGACTACTGATCAATGGCATGAACGCTTGGGACATGTCAGTTATCACAAGTTGAAGGTGATGATGAAGAAAGCTATGCTTAAGGGTCTTCCGCAGTTGGAGATACGATAAGATATAGTCTGCGCTGGCTACCAATACGGGAAATCACATCAGTTACCTTATGAAGAGTCCAAGTTCAAAGCAAGAGAGCCTCTACAATTAATTCACTTCGATGTTTTCAGTCCAGTGAAGCAAACATTTATCAGTGGCTTTCAATACATGATAACATTCATTGCCAAATTTTCTAGGTATGTGTGGGTTGATTTTATGAAAGAAAAATCTGAAGCTCTAATCAAATTTAAGAGCTACAAGGAAAAGGTGGAAAGCGAAGTTGGTCGAAGAACCCGGTGCCTTCGTACAGATAATGAAGAAGAGTATACTTCACAAGAATTCACAAAGTGTCTAGAAGAGTGTAGGATACGACGTCAATTAACCTGTCCCAACACTCTGCAACAAAATGGAGTGGCAAGGAGGAAAAATAGGCATATCGTAGAGATATGCAAGAGCATGTTGCACACAAAAAATGTACCACCTCGATTTTGGTCAGAGTGCATGAGACTGTGGTTCACGTTATCAACCGAATACCACAAGCGAGGCTTGGATTTATCTTACCCTTTGAGAAGTTATGGAACATAAAACCCACGGTGAGTCATTGTAAGGTATTTGGATGCGTATGCTATGTTTTTATGCCTGACCACTTCCACAGCAAGTTGGACAAGAAGGCAATAAGATGCATATTCGTGGGTTACGACGATCAAAGAAACGGGTGGAAATGCTGCAATCCAGCTACAGGAAAATGCTATACATCTCGCAATGTGGTATTTGATGAAATGTCATCATGGTGGTCTCCGTAAGAATTAGCTTCGCCAGATTCACAGGAAATTGAAGAAATATTGCTAGAGAGGATTGAGCAAAGGATAGAATTGGAGAAAGAACAACCATGAGCGATGGAAGAAGTTGCTCCAAACACTAAAGAAATAAATGAAAAGTCATCCAAGAAAGTTAAATCTCCTAGGCATGTAGGAGTTCATGAAGAAGATCATTCAAGTCAGTTTGAAGAAGATAGTAATACATTAGAAGAATCACAACTGCAGGTACGAAGGTCATCACGACAAAGAAAACCAAATCCAAGGTATGCAAATGCAATTTTGATTGAAGACAATGGTGTAAAGGAACCAAGTACTTATGAAGAAGCGACGCAGTCTAAGGAATGGAGAAAAGCGATGGAAGAAGAGATTAAAGCACTAAAATAAAATGAAACTTGGAAGTTAGTGCCACAACCTATCGGAGTACAACCTATCTCTTGCAAATGGGTTTACAAGGTGAAGACTCGCCTAGATGGATCAATAGAAAGGCTTAAGGTTCAATTGGTGGCTCAAGGTTTTTCACAAAAATATGGGTTAGATTATGATGAAACGTTTAGTCCAGTTGCAAAGATAATTACTGTGTGTGTTGATAGCATTAGCAACAAGCAAGTTTTGGAGGCTTTTCAAATGGATGTTAAGAACGCCTTTCTACATGGCGAGTTAGATCGGGAAATCTATATAGAGCAACTAAGAGGTTTTGACTGCAAGTTAAAGAAAGCTTTATTTGGTCTAAAGCAGGCATCAAGAGCTTGGTACGAGAAGATTGCAGAATTTCTACTACTTGAGAGTAAACATTTGATGGCAGCGGCAGACTCAAGCTTGTTCGTGAAGGTTTGAAATGGTAAGCTAACTATTGTGTTGGTATACATGGATGATCTTATCATAATGGGAGATGATGAAGAAGAGATTTGCCAATTACAAAGCAATTTTTCTGTCTGTTTCCAAATGAAGGAGCTTGGAGAGCTAAAGCATTTCTTGGGACTTAAAGTATGCTCAAGACTTACTTGAGAGTTATGGCATGTTAGATTGCAAGCTGATCTCAACACCTATGGAAGTGAATGCTAAATTGTGCTTCGTAAAAGGAAAGGAATTGGAGGATGTCACGATGTACAGGCAACTAGTGGATAGTTTAATCTACCTCACATCAACTCGACCTGACATCTCTTATGCAGTTGGTGTGCTAAGTTGGTTCATGTAAAATCTGAAGAAGCCATATTTGGAACTAGTACGCCAAATACTAAGGTAAGTTAAAAATACCATTTATTGTGGTATATTATACAAGACAAATGTCACACTTGAGATTGTGGGATATTGCGATGCTGATTATGCTAGTGACCACGACACTCATCGATCAACAACTGGATATATGTTTTCACTGGGGTCAAGAGTAGTGTCTTGGAATATCAAGAGACCGTCTATTGTTTCTCTATCAAGCACGGAAGCAGTGTATAGAGCAGCAGCGATGGCAGCTCAAGAATGCGCATGGCTCTTAGAGTTGCTGCGAGATTTATGTCAACCAATTAACTGTGCAGTGGAGTTATATTGTGATGTTGGCAGAAAATCCTGTGTTTGATGAAATGACCAAGCACGTGGAAGTGCATTACCATTTTCTCCGGGAAAAAGTGTTGAGAGGTGAGATCAAAATAAAATACAACAACACTACAGACCAAGTCAAGGACATATTCACTAAAGGGCTTAATGGAGCTAAATTTGAAGAGTTTAGAAGACAACTTGGTATGACAACTAGATATACGTTAAGAGCAGAGTAGTCGGTGAGGGGGAGTATTGAGAAGTCACTGCCTCTCTCTGTCCAGAATGGTCTTCAATTTTCCAAACAATTCAAGTTGCTTCCAGGTTCTAGAAAAATCTGCCTAACTAAGATAAGCTTGAGTTGATATTTTCTGGTTTAAACCGAAATTGAAAGTCGGTTAACAAATCCTATAAATAGGACTGTGGTGCTTCATTTTGTGCAGACAAGAAAGTGTGTCTCCGGTGCAAATAAGAAGTGGTTGCTAGCGTGTGAGGTGTGTCGTGTAAATAAAATAGTGGTGTGTGTGCGTGTTTCAAGAGTGCAAAACAGATTTGAGTGAGTGAAGTGTGTTCTATTCTTGGTTACAAATTTTGTAACTTTATTTTTGCTATCAATAAAAGCTTTGTTATTAAAAATTCAACACATTTATTTAAATTCATAGGGAAGCCACTAATAATTCATTTAAATTTAAAAGCCGATTTCGTGTGTTGAAGCATGTGAAAGCTTAAACAAGACAGGATATACTATTTTCTACTCCATTAGCATTACAAGGGAGTAACAGAACCGAATTGTAATACTTCTTGCCAAGATAAACATGTATCATCAACCTTTGAATGGGTTGTCATTTCATATGAGAGAAAATTGAAGTTGGCAGATATGTTTACCAAAGATTGTAGTTGATGTAGGACATCCACTCATCCGTTTGGCAACATCTAAACTCTAAAGAGGAGTTATCCGCATATTTAGCAGATTATATCGCTTAGTTTAATAAGAGTCCTAGAATATGTTTTACCTTTCCTTTTATGTCTCTTACTAGTATTTTCAAGTCAGGTTATGTAAGGCTATTTAAAAGCCAAGTACATCTTATTTAGGGATTCATTATCTTTGAAATAAAAAACTTAAGATTGAAAATCCAAAACTTTCTCA
This sequence comes from Flueggea neowawraea, assembly GCA_948243855.1. NCBI lineage: Eukaryota > Viridiplantae > Streptophyta > Magnoliopsida > Malpighiales > Phyllanthaceae > Flueggea > Flueggea neowawraea. Next base: position 21,641 of record CAODLS010376968.1, read on the forward strand.
TCTTGTTCTTCTAATCTCATCTTTGTGAATTCTATTTCGCATTCTTCATTGCTGGTACGTCACCAAGTGGTACACATATATGCAAATTAGAAATGAAATTTTAACTCTAATTGTTACATAATAAAGGTTGAATTTTGCAATATCACAACACAGCATTTGAACAATTTTCCCGACCAAAGAAGACTAGCTTAGTAGACAATACGACATCAAACACAGCATTGAGGAATTAAATAATTTCTTCTATTTTTTTGGTTCATTTCGCTAGACAGAAAATAAAAAATCAGTTCATTAACCCCTAAACAAAACCTTTGTCAGAAAAAAAAACCCTAAACAAACAGACTGATACACAGAATAAACCAGAACATCTCACAATATCAAACCGGGTTGACTATAAAATCTATATTCCATAAAACCATTTTCTCTAAAATCCAAATCAAGAAGTCTTGAGAACCTACATAAAGAAGATAGTAGTACTTCAGAGTATAACAAGCTAAAGATTTTCCAGACCCTAATTTTTACCCGCCAAGAGAAACACAAAAATGAAAAAAAGAAAACCACTCATCCATTCTGTTGGAATTCATAACTAGTATAATAACATTCATAAGAACATGGTGCAACGGAAATAACAAAATTTTAAACCTAGAATTCCGCCAAAGATTCATACACATCAACATACACGATTAGAGTTAGGGTTTTTTACCTTAAAAACGATGCTTCAATGTATGCCCGAATGGAGTGTTGATGTTACATTTAGTATTCAAGGCCGAATCTCCTTTCCTCATGTTGTCTTTGCGCGAACGTCTCTAAAGGTATCCACACAAATAAATTTTCTTGAATTGGCGATATGCACTAGTACTTGGAATCTCTATTCTAATATCACAAAATAATTTTTCTCTCTTTTGTATATGACACTCACAAATTCGGCTATGCCATAGAAAATATGATAAGAATGTGATTCTATTTATAAACTCATGAAAATCCCAGTCATATTTTCATTAGGGCTTCTTTTCCTTGTCCCAAAAGTATAAAGACTCCTTTCTTGATTAGATGTTTTAATCAACATGTAAAAAAGACTTGGTCAAACTTTGACCTAGTCATATGTGTGTTGAATTTTTAAGAAGGTTAATTAATGTTATTGGCCTTTTAATTACATGATACATTATCATTAAATAAATCATTCTCTTATTAATATACATGGGCCGCATTTATGTCATACATAATAATATGCCCAAAACATATTTAACTCAATAAGAAGTGATTTATATTAAAAACATATTACATTAGTGGGTAATGTCTTATATCATAAATCAAAAAGTCCTGAATTATTAATGATTAAGGTTTAATAACATTAAATAGTACGAACTATAGTCATTTTTGTACTTGTGGCTCGACCTTTCAAAAATAACTCCTAGTAGCATGACATATGTTTTTTTTTGCATTTGTGGCACCAAAACAAATTTCCGTCCAAAAAAATGTTTTTTGTTGACGTGGCACTGACGACGTACTGATGTGGCCCATCAATGCCACGTGGCAGTGATCCATGTGGATAGAAAAGAGAAAATGTCTTGTAGTTGATGTCAAATTACTGGTCATAACATGAGGATATTTTCTCTTTTTTGTCCACATCAACTACAACATTTTCTCTTTTTTGTCCACATGGATGGCTACCATTGTATGCCGTTAGTGCCACGTCAGCAAAACACATTTTTTCTGACGAAAATTTGTTTTGGTACCACAAATGCAAAAAAAAAAAAACATAAGTCATGCTATTGAGAATTATTTTTGAAAGGTCGAGTCATAATTACAAAAACGACTATAGTTTATGCTATTTAATGTCATTAAGCCAATGATTAATCAAATTAATCATTCTAATAATTCAATTACTATAAGAGAGAATATTTGCAAGCCAATTCAATTCGTTCTAATGTGTGCCCTAATAGGCCAACTTGAAATTGGAAATGGGTCTTATCCCAAAACTTGGGCCCATTGTCCATAAGCGGTATTTAGTAATACATTATGACAACCCAAAATTAAGTGGAGTCGGTGATCCGAGTTAATCTTTCACAGTTTGATATTTAGTTATTTTGTCTCACGATATCTAGATTAAGCATAAGACATAGTTATATGTCAATCTTATATTACTTAATGTGTTTCTTAATTCCAAGTAAATTGATATAACAAATGACATTCATAATCCATTTATCAATTCATTTGAGTATGCATACATTCGATCAATCATACTCATCTAGTGGCCTAGAGATATCATTTTTCATAAAAAGAACAAATTCGTCACTCTCACTACCACTCTTCTACAAGATTCATAACACATCCAATTATAGCATTTATTGTTACCCTATTACGGATAACATTTGACTAATTTAAAACATGTGATTCTTCATATAGGAGTTGATAGTGAATTTCACTCAGATGACTCAAATATCAACACTACATGAAAGCTACTTATGACAACAATCTATGAAGTGCTTTCATGGCTAGTCTAATACATGTTCCCTAACGTGTATCTATGTTCTAAGTGATATCCCATATCTATAATCAATAAAACATGATTATTCAGTTAGCGACATACTAATTTTAATTTATTATCATTCTCATAATAATAATCAATTAGAGACATTTAAAATAGTATCCATTTTTTCTTAAGGTTTTACTATCAAGTCAAACTTGATGACATAAGGAAGAATATATTATTCATTGATTTTATCTTCATAAAATATATTATATAATATTTCATATATAAGAAATTAAATATTTTTTTATTAAATAATAAATCGAATGGTAATGTATATATACTGATTAGACTAGAGTACTAAAACTAACACATTCTGATCTATAAAAAATCTAACAACTCATTCTTCTGCAACTTCTGGTTAAACAAAAAGTTAAGAAAACACAAAAATGTAACAACTTATAGTTTCTATAACACAAATTGGGACGATATTATTAAACGGTGAAGTATTAAAAGAAGAAACAAGGTGATGATTGGTTTTGTTTGGTCTTAATTTAGAAGTGATTCTCAGTTCCACTTGTCTGGATCAAGACAACAAAACAAGCTTCAAGTACTTTTCTGTCTCATAATAAAAAAAAAAAGTACTTGTCTTTTTTTGACTACGAAGTTCATTTTTATCATGTCTTCTTGTTTATCCAGAATCTAACACCCACTCGTGTGGATGTGATCAGAGAACCTTCCAACTCCAAGTCACCCTCGGAACTTATGTTTTTTTGTACTTTTTTCTTTTTTTTTTTTGACGGGCTTTTTTCCTTTGTTTCAAATACAAGTGAAATCATGGGTTCAATTGAAAACCAAAGAGGGATCAACCGCAACCATCTTTCTAGTGGCAATAAACGTAACGAGCATTAACATTGCTCCCTCAGAAATTAAAGTTGCATTTACACTCCTTTCTTTCTTTCAATGAATGTATTATTTACAATTGAAGAGTTGCTGCTCACAAATTTACAGTGAAAATATAATTATCTCTTCAAACGTCTAGATTTGTTAAGTAACCCAATATCATAACACTGTGTACATTTTGAATAAAATTGACCCAATTTCACTATGTATGAGCTCCGTCAACATGTTCCCATCAATCATAGTTATGACAATCTCCGAACCTGGTGTAATATTTTCCGAATTCATCTCTGCATGTGGGTTGGGCTGCCTTGGAAGGAGAGATATGCCGTATTTTGGACTAAGACTGCAAATTTTTGAAGATTTTGTGAAAGTTCAACTTGCAACCTTGTAGAGTATGGGTCTGAAATTGGGTTGTCAAATAGAATCACGTTCAACATGACCACCTTGATTGGTGGAACTTGACGTGGTTGTAATCCTTCTCCTTCTTGTTCTTATTGCTGGCCCTATCCCTCTTGCACTTGTAATCCCTCTTCTTCATATTCTTGTTGCTACCTTGTCCCTCTTGTGCTTGTAATCCCTCTCCTTGTTATTGTTGCTGACATTGGTTATGTTATGGGTGATTTGGTTGAGAATGAAGGTCCACAATTCGAGATGAATTACAAATCCAACAATTGCATTGCTTGATGAGCAAGTCAAATCATATGAAGGTATAAACTACTATAACTGTTTATAATTATTATGAGCAAATATTTTAATAAGAATACAAATGCTCTATTTTTCACATATTACACAATTATTACATGATTTGCATGTATTACATCATACAGGCTTATTTCAAATAAAGACTACTAAACTAATCTCATTGCTAATCTGACTGGATATAGAGCCAACTGCTGTATTTAGCTTATTTTCAGTTTCATACATTTCTATTTTTTATCGCCAAAATACAAGTGGAAAATTTGAAACAAAAACGACCAAGCTAGCTTCAACGTCATGACAACAAATGAAAAGAAAAAAATTCTATATGAACCCCCTACAGAACTAGAAGAAGCAAGAAAAATATTTTTGGATGAAATTATCAGTGATCTCTCAAAACAGCCAGAATGATCTCTGAAAACAGCAGCACGACCAGCTAAAGATGAATCAGGATAGGCTGCATCAAAGCAAATAGAGCACACACCAGGAGATGGAGGCTGCTGAGTTGAATGTTGTAAAACTCTTGAAGGAGTCGCAACTTGCCGCCAAACATGTAAAGGTGGACAAGAAGCACAATCTTGACAAGCTGCCAAAGAACTGGAAATAATTAAATCTAGATTTGGTTGGCAACCATTAAAATAAGCGTCATTTCGTGCTTTCCCATATCAAATGGGTGGAAAAAGGAACGTTGTAAAACAAGCGTCATTTCGTGAACAAGAATTGATCGACAGCATAGATTTGTTATTCATTGATGTATTGTAAAGAAATGCTAGCGCTACATCTTCGGTATAGCTTTATCGTGAAAGAGGAAATTGGAGATTTATTGAAAAAATTAACAGCATAATCAAGAGGCAACTAATTTATCTCCCAAATTGGGCGAGGAACCGAAGTTGGCCTTGGCGGAAACACAAATGGGAAAATTGAACCCTGTACGCAGCAGCCATGAGGAACCTCTGCTTCTCTGGCAAAGTTAACCAATTTTTGTGTTCGAAGGTTGAAGGAGACCATCTTACGTGCGCCATCGCAAGGACTAGGCCGAGTCTCAAAATAAACTGTATCCATATCAAATGGGTGGAAAGGCAATGGCACTAAATGAAACCCTTGGAGCCGAATCTCATTCACATCAAGAACACTGCTTGTTCGGGTTGCCAACTTTGGATGCCATTCCTCTGTGTCATAATTGTCCAGAAACCATACAGACAGCACGTCGCGTGGAAGACGAGGAATGCTGGCGGTTAGGTAACATAGACGGCCGCAGCGAGTCCCGAATATTCCCGGTGCAAGCCAAGCCATATCTAAGCCAATGAAGCGACATTGGTTCTTGTCCAAATCATAGGCTATCAAGCGTGGGCCTGCGACCCAGTAAAGAACGCCATTGTGAACTACGCCATTCTTTTGCGTCATAAACGAGGAAATGCTTACACCAGGACATGTAACACCCGTGTCCCTTCATTGACCATCATCAGAAGAAAACAGCTCAAAATTTGAAACACCTCATTCTTGATGATGGATCAGCCTTATCACCTTGAATTTTGTATTTCCATTGTTGCAAGTTACAGAGAATCCTGGAAGAACCCATTTATGAACCTGAGGCTTCGGAAGGGAAACCCATTTTCCAGTTAGCGGATTGCAAACGTAGTACTCACTGTGCTTGGGCCAGTGACTAACATTTGCACTCTTGGAACACAAAATGAGGCCATTCTTAGTTGCTAAAAGTCTGATCTTTTCATCATTCAAAAGGAAACCCAGTTTAAATCTTTGACTGGTGAGTTCAGAAATGTGTTCGAAAGCTAACTGGAGTCCCATATGATCCCCCGTGGCCGTAACTTTGCCTTCGTTGAAGTGGTATTTATGGAGAAGATCCCATGGAGGATTCTGTCCTGAGATAGAAACCATATTTTGTTCTCGATCCAAAACACGTTTTGCAAAATAAGAACTGGAAATCAGACGAAGCCAACGCTTACATACCACTTTGCTCTGAATTTTTACCTTCATGGGCAGGTGCAGCAAGATTTCTGTGAAAATATCATCGTCATCATCGAACACAGCCATACTTATCCTCCTTCCGCCGCCATAGAATCCGCCGTCCTCCTCCATGTATGTTGTCAGGATAGTAACAGTACCATGTTAAATAGAAACAGTATAAACGATTGTTATTTGAATGTTTTAATGATAATCCTTATCATTAAATTCTGTTTAGATTTGCCGAGAATTTCGACACAAACTGTCTCAAGCGCTGAGGTCCACTAACACAGTAATACGTACCTCGTTGGCTCGGATTTGACCTTGAATATGCAAGAAGTTCTTATATTTGCTTTTCAACAAAATTATAGAGACAAATAATTATCTTTATCTCGCGTTAAAAAAGAAAAACTTTCAATGTGTTCTTTTAGTGTAAAACATATCTGGGTTGAGCCAAATCCTTTATTGAGGTTGACCCAAAGTAGGATGGCTTTGAAGGGAGAGTGAGTGCTACTAAGGAAACCCAACTTCATCTTTCAAGGTTTTTTTAGTCCTGTAGTTATAGTGTGACAGTTCATAGTAGTCAGCAGTCATAGTAAGGTTGGTTTTCTTATACGAACCCGGAAAATTTTCAAATTTAATTTCTCTCCGTGAAAGTTTGGTTCTTGAGTAATATCTGTAATTACTTTTGGTGCACTCGAGAATTGACAGTCTAATTTTTAAGTGTAATTCGATAACTTATTGTAGATGGCTCAACATCCAAGCAACCCACTACCAAATTTTTGTTGCTGTTGATTAAATTATACCGATGAGAATTAGCTAGTTTTTTGATAATGGTGGCCACTCGGAACTTGAAGGAAGTTTCCCTTCAAATTTGAGTTGAAAATGGAGCTGTCTTCCCATATACGTCATTGTTTCTTCATTTGTTGGTTGTGAGATCACGCGAAATGTCCCCCATGTTGCCAGTGTTCCTTTGTGAGATCATCAAAAATAAAAGGCCACAATTACTACATTCATGCCATAGAGAAATAATTAGCACGGACTCTAAACAATTCAAAAACAACTCAGACACACTTCAGACGACAAACATTTATAACTCATTCTCCTACTCGTACGACCCACCACTTCATCCTGCCTTAGAAGATGCCATTACCAACCCTTCTTGCCACCGTAGTTGACCCTGCGGACTCTATCTTCAGTGTAATACTCAGTATAGCCACTCTTATCACCAACCTTCACGCTATAAGACTGGTCGTACTCATCTGCAATGCCAACCCTGATATCTCCACACGAGTCTCTCCAATTGTTACCTTCTCTTTCATGGTGAAACGCTAGTAAGAACCCGTCTGCTTGTTCTCGTTGTTGATTCTGTTAGTTCATTGACTAACTTGTGTCTGATTGCTTCGAGGCGTCGGTTCAACAATGGCAGTTCCAACCCTGGGGGTGTAGGAGCCTTGGGGAGATACCTCAATCTCCGCGAAATCTGGAATGAAACCACCACACAAATTGGAAAAAGTTAACTAAAACAGAGTATCAAGAGTTATTCAGGGAGAGTCAGAAGCAAAAAACAGGTAAAATAGAGTAACTATTAACATTATTTACGATCTTTCACTTTTATATCAATAGCTACCGTAAATTCATTCCAGAATGACTAACTGTTTAGAATTAACAACTTTCATCAACCTCGAATTTCATATCAGCTAATTAAAAATGAAATTGTAACTCTAATTGTTACATAATAAAGGTTGAATTTTGCAATATCACAACAGAGCATTTCAACAATTTTCCTGACCAAACAAAACTAGATTAGCAGACAATACGACATCAAACACAACATTGTGGTATTAAATAATTTCTTCTATTTTTTTTGGTTCATTTGGCTAGACAGAAAATACAAAATCAGTTCATTAACCCCTAAACAAACCTTTGTCAAAAAACTCCCTAAACAAACAGACTGATGCACAGAATAAACCAGAACATCTCACAATATCAAACCGGGTTGACTCTAAAACCTGTATTCCATAAAACCATTTTCTCTAAAACCCAAATCAAGAAATCTTGAGAACCTACATCAAGAAGATAGTAGTACGTCAGAGTATAACAAGCTAAAAGATTTTCCGAACCCTATTTTTTACCAGCTAAGAGTAACAAAAAATGGGAAAAAAAGGAAAACCACTCATCCTGCCATCCATTCTGATCTGTACAAAACCTAACAACGCATTCTTCTGCTACTTCTGGTTAAACAAAGAGTTAACAAAAATACAAAAATGTAACAACTTATAGTCTCTATAACACAAAATCTGGACGATATTGTTAAATGATGAAGTATTAAAAGAAGAAAGAAGGAGATGATTAGGCTCATCAATAAACACCTGAGCAAGAACGATTCACACTACGAAATCTATAAGGATTTAATGTACTGATGGAAATGGCATTTCCCTCCATTTCTCACCAAATTGGTGAAAAACAAAACTCTCCCTCTATTTCCCTACATTTCCCTCCATTTCAATTCTTTTCTCTTGTTTTTTATCATTTTATTGTTGTCCAAACAATAGAAAAGAAAACTCATTTACATTTCTTTCTTTTCTTTTCCATTCATTTTCATTGATCCAAACAAAGGCTAATGAAAGAGGAACCTTAATATAGACCAGAAGGAAGCTTACTCTTCAGTTCAAAAAAGAAGGAACGCGATTAGAGGAAGCACACTATCGTAAATTGCTGGTGATACTGACAGTCACCGTTCCTCACGGTCATTATTTTTTGTTTGGGAGGTAAAATGAAAAATGATAAGTTCTCTATTCAGATTGTTTGTCATAGGAAATGAGATTAGGGAAGATTAGGGGATTTTATCATAAAACGTCATATGATTTATTCCGATTTTTCATTATACGATCTTTTATCGACAAGATTATTTCTTCTCTTAAACAAATAAAGATTTAATATTTTACACCATTTTTTTAACAGGACTATCATATTATCAATATTACAATAGATATATATTATCATAATTAGAGATGAAATTACAAGGAGTTAGTATAGTCAGTCTACTAATTAGGTGGACTGTTTTAGATCAGAAAATTATGTTTTTGGATCTAGTTATTAAATTTGGATTATTAAATGATGAAATTTAAACCTGATATATATAATAACTTTGATTTCAAATTAATTTGACTAAACTGTTCATCTAAATAAACCAAATAAAATTGGTTTGGTTACTTAAAATTGATTCTTTGTTTAAATGTTCTTTTATATGATATATTAATAATCATCATTATGTTAACCCTACAACTACAGAAAAATAATAACAAGAACTGTAAAAAGGTAAGAAATGAAAAGTGTCTGAGGAAAACTTTACTAATTATGTTGCTTATTTTTTTAGTAATATACTATTCAATGTAAAAAATCAATTGTTGAAACATTTCATTTAATTTACTAATCTCAAAAAAAATTATAATATTAAAATCTCTCATTAATACTATTTTAGTTGTCTATTTGGAATATTTAGTGTAATACCCCGTCCGTTTTTGACCTAGCTTTTGTAGCATTCCAACAAGTCTCGATTTTTTTCGTTCAATTTCGATCCTATTCTTTGGATGTTTAAGACGATGATTTGATATATGAGATGATGATTGAATATTGGATGATGTTTTGGAGTGATTTAGGACCTTTAATTCCGATAGTGTTCGATTGGATTGAATGGAAAAGCGGAAGAAATCAATTCATAAGGAATTAACCCTTAGTAATTGACCCATGGTTTGAGTAGTCGACTAGTGGTTTTGTGAGTCGGTTAGTGAAGCTTCTTCATCATTAGTCGACTACCAGCTTTGGGTAGTTGACTAGTGACCTCTGCAACTATATATACCAACTCCGACCCACTCCGTTTTCACTCTCTTTTTCACTCTGAACTCTCTCAAACTTGTCCGAACCACTTCCCCATTATTTGCCCATCACTTCTAGGCATCTCTTGAGGTAAGATTGACCTTGCATTCCTCTTATTACATCATTTAATCTTAAAAGCCCCTTCTTGGCCGAAAATGCATACAAGTTTGGAAGTTGGTGATTTTTATTGCAATGTGACTTGGTTTATATTATATCTTGATGGATTATGCCTAGAAGAACATAGATGTCACGACCTATTCCCGGAACTATGGCCGGCGTACGAGGTGAACCGTCTATGGGAGCCCGACCAATTTCGCACAAGCCTCAAAGTACAAAACTTTTACCCAAAATCATATTTAATTAAGAAATAAAATCAATTAAAGGTTTAAACATTATTTAATAAAACAAAACATATATAATAATGAGTGCGAAAAATATTTCAAATTAAAAACATTTGAAATATCAGATACAATAAAAGGAACAATATCAGATATATGCTATGGTGATAGCACATCGAAAACATATAATTTAAAGAGACACAACCTATGTGTTTGAAGCTGTCATCCACTCACCTGAATGCTGAGCTTCCAAACTCTGAATCACTGACCACTGGTTGATGGCTGACCGCATCGGAAACCGAACCGAGCTGAAACAAAATATTTTACAAACAGATCAAACATGGTGACTGTGGCAATGCAATATTATGCATAAAATACAAATGCATATTGAAACACCATCGGTGTCAGAAATCCTATTTCGATCGAAGATCTAGCACTCACGACCCAAAAATTGGAACCTATGTAAAATTATGATTTGCTCCCTAAACTATTGTAAAATTACATTTTAGTTTCCAAGCCTCGTAAAATTACAAATTAGTCCCTTGAGTTCCAGAATATACACACGTCTATTCTAAGTAGTCAGAATTCCTAAAAGAGTTCTCAAACTCTCCGAAATCACAAAACTAGCCCAATTTCCTCAAAATTACAAATCTAGACTCCAAGTTTTCCAAAATTACAAATCTAGACTTCAGGTTCCAAAATTTTCAAATCTAACAAAGGTTTCCAAAAATTTAAAAATCTCAATGGGACTTTTCAAAAATTTACAAAACTACCACGAACAGAAACTTATTCTAAAAAATACTGAAATCTCGATTTAACTGATAAAAATTGAATTCAAACACCCATACAAGTGGATTTCAATTTCAAGAACTCAAATCTATCATTGGTTTCTCCAAAACAACTCAAAATCACCAACATTTGGCTCAAACCAGAACTAAACCTTAGCTCAGTCAATAACTCATCAAATCTCTTGATTCAATGCTTGATTCATGTTAATCTAACCTCAAAAAAACATAATCTAACAATCTACAACATCCATTTCAACAAAAAAAATCCAAAATCTAAAACCCATTTAATTTTCGGCCTAAAATACATTTCAGAAATTAAATGCATGAAATGGATGCAAATGAGTGATTGAAACTGAAATCTTACATCTAGAGATGCCTAGGAACGTTGGGGAAGCAATGAGGGGCAGAGAGAATCGATCCAAAATTGAGAGAGAGTGAAAATGGCATTTTCGGATGAAAGGGGTCGGGTTTTGGGGTTTAAAAACGACCACGGATTGAAACGCACCATTTCAATATTTACAAAGGCAATGTACATCATAAAATGTACAACGTACGTTGTCGTGATTAAAAATGCATCCAAAGGCTTCTGTTCTGAAATCGTAGCAGCACAACGTACGTCACAAACACTCAACGTATGTTGATCATCTTCCAGATAACATGCGTTGTCTTTTCACAACGTACTTTGTGAATGAAATTCCAGACAACGTGTGTCCTACAACTTGCAACGTACGTTAAAATGCTTCAGACAGCCTACTTTGATTTCCTTCGCTTCCAACATGCGTCAGATCATTCCCGATGCCCGACAACACCCAACCTTACAAAAATGACATCTTAAAACATTCTTAGACATCTTCAAACACCCAAGCATTCACCTCAATCATTTGAGATTCAAATTGGAATTGAACTAAGACCATTCAAAATTGCATCAAAAAGCTTGTCAGCATTTGTCGGAACACTACATAGAATTGATCAAAATGTGAAGGATATTACATACTTCCCCCCTCAAAAGAAATTAGTCCTCAAATTTTGAAATAATCAGATCAGAGAAGGATTACCGACATATATCAAAGTTACTAACACAACTTGAATTGTCAAGCTATCTAAACTCGAAAATTCTTAATTCAAAGATCAATTCTAACTCTCCACATCAAAATATGATTCAAAATTCCCAATATGTCAAACCTCGTAGAGTGCAACCATCACTCTACTAATGAACTAGCTCTCTCGTACCGAGATATGCAAACAAAGACAAAGGCAAAAAAATTATGCAAGAGCAGAGGCAGAAGATACTAAAGGATACATATGTAGCAATAACGAATGCTGACTTACAAACTGACAGAGTTGGATAAGTGCATATATCTATTCCGCATCCAACAAAACAACACCCTAGGGCGTTCAAACCCAATATGTAAACCGACGCTGACATTCCAGAATATACAGAGGCAAGGTCAGGAAATATAGAAAATGCATATGCTGAGAAAGTCAACACAGACTTAAGCATCATGAAACCTAACAATTGCCATATCCACAGATGGCTCAATGGAGAACAAATTGAGTTGTAACTCGATTGATAGAAATGTTTGTTTATAGAATAAACACGAGACAACATTCTCAATGAACAAATTGCGAAGTCGTAGGATACCCAAAGGTATAAAGAACAAAGAACATATTTCTAAAGCTTAGAGAGCCACGTGTCGGAAGAACAACATCAGACACTAGTCAGAAATCAACTTCAAAAGCCTTAGCAATTACACAAACATATAGAGCGGAAAGAACAATAGGTAATGCTCAACAAAGCAAAACGGAACACAACAAATCAAATTTTTCTAAAGGAGATAGGGTAAAGAACCAAAAGAAATACACTTTTGATGTTTAACCCTCATAGTCAAATCAGATTGATCTTAAAGATCATATGATACACTAACTTCTGAGTCCCACTCAACTCATCCTACCAAACAATGTCGTTAAACTGAGTTAACAATTTCATCAATGTCTACCAAACAAACTTTTTATCTAAACAAACACCCTAATACTTGGCTATGGGTCACCATCCACCATTTCCAGTTCATTCACTAATGCCTTCCAACATATTATTTTTAACATGTGCCAAACTCACTATATCCAAAACAACAAATTCCTCCAATTTCTCAACATCACTCCGAGTAATGTTGAACCACATCGTTCATCCTTGGTCAATCCTCAATGTACCGAAGTACGCCACAAAATCTCTGCGGCCCAGTGTGAATCCAATACTAATCCCACTTGCCAAACATTTACCAACTTTTGAAAACTCTACCTGCCCATATCAATTCATCGCTCCAATTTTCTCTTTAATCCACCAATTCATAGAAGCTATTATCCTAGGAAAAATCCTGAACAATTCTCCCAAGATACTCGATTGTTTAGAAGATACTTCTAGTCTTCTTAACAAACAACTCTGAAGCACCTTATATCAATATTGATCAGTTATTTCCTTTATCATACAATTCTCCCTACGGAGCGTCCAACTTCAGAGGTACACCAAGTCCCACTTCAATCATAAACTCTATCATTCGTACCAATAGAGTCCTAGAAATTGCCTCGGAAGACAATCCAGAAAAGTCTCACACCTCTGGTATGTCTTACAAATTCAGCTTCAAACCTTAAGACTCGATCAAACTCCAAGATCAAATACGTTTCATGATCATAACGGATCTTTCACTTATTGTCTGAATCACTACCATATACTCCAAATTCTCAAAACGAACCAAAACCTATTGTCAGATAGAAAACTGACAAATTCTCATGTCACTAAATCAACTTCAATTGATTCTTAGAAATAAGGAATCTCCAATAGAATTCCCTAATAGAATATTCTACTAACCAAACAAAGCATTGTTTTGATGAAATTGATACTAGATTCATGTTCAGGAGGTCGAATAGAGTTAATGTAAGTGTTTGAAAATGATTTATATCGGTTGAATCGAAAATTGGATGTTTTGGTGTAGTTTTCTACCAAAATGACTAAAAGTGTAATATATTAAGGATCAGATATGATATTTTGCATGTTGGGGACTAATTTGCAATTTCTGAGAGTTTGATGATTAATTTGGCAATTCCGACTACTTGACGGACTGTTTGATAATTTGAGAATACTTTGAGAATTGATTTGTAAATTTTGAAAGTTTGAGGACTAAAATATAATTTTATATAGGTCGGGAACCAAACTATAATTTTACATAGGTCGGGAACCAAACTGTAATTTTATGTAGATTCCAAATTTTGGGTCGAGAACGATAAAATAGCATTCGAAATGGGTTTATGGGGCGTTATTCGAGAGTCCGAGTCTGCATTTGCATAACATACGTCTGTATTGCCACAATATCATATTTTGATTTATTTTCGATATGTTTATTCAAGTTCTGCTTGGTTTCTGAGGAGACTAGTCATTCACCAGTTATTTGCTCGGCGTCTAGGTGAATGGATGGCAATTTCAGACACATAGGTTGTGTCTCGAAACTATATCTATTTTTGTTGTGTTACCACATATTCTGAAATTTGATTAATCTGATGATTGACTCAAAATAATAATTGGATTATTTGAATTAATGTTTCATTCTCTGTTTTTGTAAATCGGTATATATACATAATATATATTCTCTCTTTGTTTTCTATTCTAACTTTCATGTTTTGTTTTTGTATAAAATATTATTATGGATTTTATATTGATATAGGACTTCTATGCTACGGGGTACATAGCATTTGTTATACCAATGCATTGACAGATCCTATCTACCAGGGATATTAGTAGCCATGTGTTCCAGCCCAACACATGATTTGTTTTTTATTATTGGTGGAGACCATGTTTATATTTATTATGGTTGGTGGCACAAACCACAACCTCATTGTTTCTGGTCCCATATTGTCGATATTATAACTTTGTTTTTGATACTATGATTAAAACTACGATGTTTTCATGCATGCTGTATGCTTTGCTTGAGAACTTTTTTGAAATGATTTTTGAGACATTACTACGTATGTAACGTGTATATGTATAAATTTGATTATACTTATATGTGGTATTTTTGAACTATTTTCAAAACAGTCTTTGTAATGCACATATGAGGTGTTTTGGAGTGTTATCCCTCATTGGGTTCCCACTCCCTTTCTTTTCTGTTTATTTTTGTTACTACCTTTTAGGTGATTCTTGTTCTCAGTGACTCTTTGGCATCCAGATAGTCACTGAGGGATTTCATCAGATAGTGGGCGCCCTTTCGATTGGGCCCTGGTTTGTATGTTTTGCTTAAATGCTCCACACCGGGTATATAAAGGTTATATTTGTATTTTGGGTATTTTGATAACCGTATTTATTTAAAATACTATGACATTTATTTTAATAAATGTATTTCATTTATTATAAAATTAATATTTTTAAACATGTTTATCAAATTATTTAATAAACGATTTGGGTAGCAATATGCTTGAATCTCTGAGGATTGTACGAGATGGGTCGGGCTCCCTTAGACAATTCACCTTGGACATCTTTCATGGTTCAGAAATGGGTCATGACAAAGGCGGTATTAGAGCCCTAGATTTCGTAAGTTTGGGGTCGGTTGTGGAGCATAGATATTTTTTAATCGAGTCAGTTTGATTTGTCTCTGTGTGCTCTTTCGAATTTGTTTCAGAACTCTGGATTTATTTTGGTGCCCTAAATTTGTTTTGATACTTTGACTTCTATTTCAGTACTGTGGGAATCATTTGCATTTTGGCATGCATATATGACTCATTTATTTGCTATTAGTCCGAAGATATGGATCCATTTTTCATTATGCGCCTGCATCTTTGAACTCCTTTATGTACGTCCCATTCGGTTTGGTGCCACGACTTCGTTTGTTACAGTAGGCTTTGCCAGATACTTTGGATTGAAAAAAAAATGGTTGAAGGAGCCTTGTTAGAGGTTCTATATCTCTGAGTGACAAAATCTCAAGTGATTTATTTTTGCTAGAATTTGATGCTGATATATTTTTTGAGAATACATGATTTAATTATTGGTGATGAGAACATTGGTTCTTTAAAGTGGTTACCATTAGTCGGCATTGAATAGTCATTGTCAGTATTGGTGATACTTTAATTTTGGGGAATTTAAGAAATAAAAAAAAGGCATTGATTCGGTAAGCACATGGGGGCTTAGCAAAAAAATTGAGAGATATATTATGTTTTGAGAAACTAGCGGATAAGTCTAGTAATGATTGATAACAAATATTTTTGGAATTTTAGAGAATCGAATTTGTTTGAGGTTTGCGATACTTTTTAATTGGTTCAGAGTACATCCCATACATGCTTGATTGAAGGAATATTGATGATTAGAGTGTCGAGGGCAATCAGTTAGTAAAAGAATGCAAATTTGAGAAAGATCTTAGTTTATGAATTGCTAGAATTTTGGTGTTTGATAAATGAAGGTTGATGTGAGGTATACTAGAATTGTAGTTTTAGGTTAAATGACCTGTAAACTACTAGGCATTTTAGAATTTGTTTGGATTTAAGATTTTAACTTATTCCTATATTATGAAAATTTCAAACTATTTAAAGTATGAATTTATTTGGCACCTTCTGTGCAAATGGATTTTAGACTGTTTTAATCTCCTTCCATACTTGGTTTCCTAATTTGCTTAGCATTATTATTTGCCTAAATCGTTTTGGGTTGAAAAGAGAAATATTGTTACTTAAGCACTTTATAAATTAAAGTAAAAAAAATCGAATGGGTTTTAGAAAATATGATTTGAAACAATTTTACTAAATACAATTATTTGTAACGGAAACTACAAGTTTAACCATATATAAATGCATTTTATTCCTTACGTTTTGATGGTTTTGAAAGATGAGTTTTTGGAATATAAAGTATTTGCAATCGATATGCAAGATTTGTTTTGAGACAAATTGCGATGATTTATTTTGACTACTTTGGGAAAATTATACCATAAGGAATAAAATACTTTTGATATGCATGAGGAAAATTTGTTTTGAGAAACATTCTCGATAAATTGGTCACCTTTAGGATTACCATTGGGAGAGTGACAGGTCGAATTGGCAAAGACTTGCTAATATAACTATCTTGAAGATTTGCATCTCGATGAGGTTAAACTTAATGGATTAAAGATTGAATGGTAAATCAATTATGAGTTAATTTGAGAAAATATTTATGTTGGACTAGTAACTTGGAAGCTTTGATTTATTGAATTTTGAGAATTTGAGCTTGTGTAATTACTATATGAGAGAATTGAAACTGATAAGGGGTCTTGAGAGACAATGATTTGTGCTGACATCGATAATGGAAAAATTTAGGATTCCTTGATGATATCACTGAGGAAGAATGTAATAAGGGCATAAAAGTGACAGACAAAATAACTCACGGGGTTTATTTGAATTATTGTGGGATCCTAGGAATGCTCATGGCAATTTTGATAGAGACGTTGTCTTTAATATATTCTTTGATGTTCTACGAATACCAATAGATTGGATTTGCAATTGAAATTGAAATTTGGTGGCTTTGTTGAAAAATATTAGGTTTCAAAAATTTGGTGTCAGGCATCAATAAGATGTCATAGTGATTGTAATTTTTTCTATAATGGTTATATTGATGTTACACGATGTGTTTCACTTTAAAGGTTTAGTTTTGGATTCTGGCACGCCATGCCTCATTTCCTCGTGAATGTATTCTAAGTTGTGGCACTACACTGTAATTTGTTGAGGGTAAAACTCAACATGATTTTAAAGGAGCGTTAGCACTCTATGCTTTCGTACATACATCTCTCAAATTTTCTCTTTGTTGCTACCAATGTTCGGTGCTTTTTGTCTTTGTATATGCATTCGTGATACTTGCATGTATGTGTCTGCATTTCTTTTTACATCATTTGTATAATTGTACATCTAGCTTTGACTGACTAGAACCTTAGCAGAGTTGAGGCTGGTGATGAGTGTTCTCGATTACTAAGAAAACCCCTCGTAGCAGTGCTTTGCATATGCATGTCTAAGACAGTGGAGTAGGTGTCAAACCCCATCTACTTGTCATGGTTTAAGTTCAAGCATGCTAAGAATAACTTCTTTTTTTTTTAAATTCCAGACATTTGTTCAATATCGCCCGCATTCATTAAGCGATTTCATTTATTCAGCAATGAGTTACAAGAGTGACAAAGCCAAAGTAACTAATTTGACTACGAGCTCTCAACTAATGCGGATTTAGAACATACAATTCAAATCTCCAGTAACAAATGCATATAAAAAATTCTCAACTAGTCAATTCATTCATATCGACAAATAACAGGCATCCCATAGCCACAATATTAAGAACTTGATAAAAAATTATACCCCTTACCCTACACTTAAACGGTGCATTGTCCCCAATGCACAAAATTGAAGCAAGCAAACACATCAATAAGAGAAAAGGGGAAAGAAAATGATGCATATAAGTTCTAAAACTTCCCTAAAATATGTTGATCATGACAAATGGTGGTTGATCCTTCCAAATATCAGTAAGCGTCGCAAAACAACACAAGACACACGTGACGGAAAAATAAAATAAAGATAAAGATCATGTGCCTACGGACCTAGCATTCAATGACATAATAAACCATAAATCTTGTATGTTTTGGTGTTGAGAAAGTTGGTGGGAATGATGTTTTGGTGTGAGGCTAAATAGGACCCAAAATGGCTCAAAATGGGTAAGACATGACCAAAACACTCCAAGACATCGACCGTGTTTCGAACACAGTCTTGGAGTTGTTTAGCTTAAAAAGGCGATCAAACACAGTCAACTGATGGAAGACACAACCTGGACACTTTAAGACACAACCAGAACATTCCAGGTCATGTCTCGAAGCATTCGACCAATGTTTAGTGCCACAATCATGGTTTAGGCCATGTCATACACATAATTTCTAAAAAAACATACCTGTTTGATCCTTTAACTCCCCAGCTATCTTACCTCGATTTTGGATGCTCCCGAGTGACTTTGATTGCTCCAAAAATGCATCTTAGCATCTACAAATGCCTCAATGCACACAACATTTGCAAAAAACACAATCACAACACAAAAACACCGTTAAAATGTCAACCAACACCAGAACATTTAGGCACATCAAAAC
This sequence comes from Flueggea neowawraea, assembly GCA_948243855.1. Classification (NCBI taxonomy): domain Eukaryota; kingdom Viridiplantae; phylum Streptophyta; class Magnoliopsida; order Malpighiales; family Phyllanthaceae; genus Flueggea; species Flueggea neowawraea. Next base: position 40,794 of record CAODLS010376968.1, read on the forward strand.
ATAAAAAATGAAAACAAAGGTGCAAAAATACCAAATAACAAATCAAATGAAATGATCAAAACTTGGGTTGCCTCCCAAGATATGCTTCTTTAACATCATAAGCTAGACGTTGGTGGGTGAGGCTCATCATGAAGGCTTGTACGCATTGGATGAAGTGTCCTCACCAACTCCTTGCACCGACCTAATGCTTTGATTCACCTATTGGATCTTTACGCACCATATGAAATGACACATCGTTGTGGATTTTGCTGGTGGTGGCGTTGACTCATGCTCTTCCTTCTTTACTTTACACCTCCGAGTCTTATGCCTCTTCTTCTTGGCTCTAGGCACCGTTTCTTGGACCTTGGATGCATCAATTGATTCCTCCTTATTAGATGCTTGCACTACACTAGACAAGCCAACACCTATTGTGATAGAATAAGGGTTAGAATGATAGTTAACCTTAGAGTCTCTAATTTCAACATGATTGACACCGACTTTAAGAGTTATCACCTGATCATGCACATCCACAATGGACCTAGATCATGTTACACATCATGTCAAGGATCAAAGGAGTTTCCAAATTACACATCATGTCAAGGATTATAAAATCAATAGAAAACGTCAAATCTCCTACCCTAACCAACACATTCTCTATAACTCTTCTAGGATGCACAACAGTTCTATCAACCAATTGTACATGCACCCTAGTCATTATGGGTTCTCCTAAGTCCAGCTTTTCAAACAGATCATATGACATCACATTAAAACTAGCACCTAAGTCAGCTAATGCATCATAAATATTTAAGTTACCAAGAGTTAGAGGGATAAAGAAACTTCCTAAGCCTTTTAACTTCGTCAGTAGCTCGGTTGATGTCGAATGTTGCATGACCTCCTCTTCCTTCTTTTCAGCCTTAACCAAGGGTGGTGGTTGTTTGGGTTGGGTGGTTAGCCTCTAATGAACACATGATGCAACTTTCACTTGCTCCCTCTTAAACAGTGCTGCAGGATATGGAATTCGAGGTTTGTACTCTCGGAGCACCATCTTTGGCTCGACCTTAGACTTCTCCACCTGATGATCATCTATCCCACCAACAAAAATAGCATGTACTTGCTCCTTTAGATTTAGCTCAATGTTACTCGATAAAGAGTGATGTATCCTAAATATACATATATAATCAAGCAAGAATGTATATATTTTCATCTTCTAAATTGTGCTTTTAAGGTGAAATTCATGTCATATTTGTGATGTTTGTAGAATGAACTAAATTGAAGAAAATGAGTCAAAAATGATGGAGAAATGATGCAAAATTGAAAGGCATTGAACCAACTCATGATTGGATGAAGAAATTGAAGGAAAAGTGAAGCAAAGAAGTGCCACGGCTGTGGCACCCAAAATTTTCACCCAAACGCACCTAGAAAAGTGTCACGGCCGTGACACCTTGCAGAGGCAAGAACACAGCTCTGAATGAAGACAAAAAAAGTGGGGCCAATGCACATATGTAAGGGCATCTTTTGAACACTTGTCGTAGGGTTTTAGGGGGACCAAGAGGGATATAAATACACCTCATTCACATTATTGTGGGCATATTTAGATCTTCAGATCAAGAAACACTCATCACCAAAGCTTGAGAGAAGAAACAAGAGGACCCAAGACGAAAAAAGGGTTCTTTGAAGAGACCTATGGTCTCGAAAATGAATCCCTCTCATCTTTTGTTTTCCATTTCTTATTTTTATTTTGGTGATGTTGTTTTTCTTCTATAGGTTTGTGTTTATTTTTATTTTCTTTAAACAATGGTAGTCTAGGTTTGAGTTTGGATGTTGAGTTCTAAGTTTTGATGAATACTTGCTTATTAATGAATGGGTTTTTATGGGTATTGTGATTTATGTTCTATAATTGATGTTTTCCCTTTGGATTTGATTTAATGGCTTGTTTTAATTGACTATTGTTTAGTTTAATCACCTTAATGGTAGTTGTGATAAACATAGTTAATGGATCGAAAGATGAAGGCTACTGGAAGTTTCCTTTGGGTGTTAAGGCCTAATGGATTAAGAACTCACTCTATTGGCTCTCAAGGCATTCTGGAATATAACTCCAAATCATTAAGGTGCACTAATGATGTATAATGCACGTTGTCGAATGAGGCTTCAGAATTTGTTTGGAGAATCAAGTTGATGGAACGTTAATAATGTTAAGAACTCTCGTTGTTGAGTAAAGGAGTGATCTTTGAAGGAAATTCAACAGTGCACGCTATTGAGAAATAATATGAATAGTCGAGATGACTTTCAGATACTGATAAAACAGTTATATGCTCCCCGGGATTTTAAAATTCAAATATTCCCCTTGTACGAGAATGCGTCAGAATTGAGGAGAAATTTTTGAGATCTATAAGGTGCGTTACAGATATTTAAGGCAAGTTGATGAACTTATCAAGGCACTCTGATGGTCTTTAAGACACGCTATTGAACGACACTTTTAATCCAGAAGCACTGGAACATTAATAAGGTGCTTTAATGGTTTTCAACGCCCTTTGTTCACTGTCTGGGTACATGAATAGCACTCGTTAATGTCAAGAACGCACATTAATGACAATGACATCATTGAAAATTAGAATTTTGTGATTCTCTCACAACGGCTATTTTGGAGTCACAACGGTTATTTGTGGGACCCTACCTATAAATAGAGTCACGCGCAACAAAAGACAATAAGAGAGATTTTGAGAAATTGTGCCCAAGCTTTGCAAAATTGATTCTTGATTTTCTCTCTCTTCAAGCATAATTTGTTCTTGTGTCAATTGAGCTTTGTTTTGCATTTTTGTTCTTAAATTGGTGTGAGATCTTGATTACATATTTGTGAATCCACTGTAATCAAGCTTTGGTGTCAAAGTTTGAGGGTAGAATAGGTTTACTTGTTGAAGCCTTGAAAAACAAGTTTAAGTTTCTAGTTAGCCTAGGAAAACTAGGATTGGTTTTATTGTTTTTTTTTTTCTGAAAACAAGTGTATTAAAGGTTTCTTGTGAGCCTGTAAAAATAAGGAACTGTAACGGTTTGCCTCCACCTGCAAGTGAGGAAAGCTTAGAGGTTTCAAACTCTCTAATGAGCTAGATGAGTAGACGTAAGTCAAGGAGGACCGAACCACTATAAATTTAGGCTTTGACTCTCTTTATCCTTCACTCTCTTTACTATTATTTACTTTATTAATTGTGATTATGGATTGGACCTATTTTTTGTTTTGATTCTTTTTATTTGAGAAATTTTTTTTCAAAGATTTTAAACTTCTGCGTAAATCTAATCCACCCCCCCTCTTGGATTGCCATATTGGGATTTCATGACTGTCTTGGCAGGTGGAAAATACTTCAGCAGAAACTTCTCTGCCTTATGATTCCATGTAGTAATAGAACTCATCGGTAAAGAATTTATCCATTGTTTAGCCCGACCTCTGAGTGAAAACAAAAATAGCCTCAATCTGATCTCATCATTCGTGTCCCCATTAATCTTAAATTTGTCCCAGATCTCCAGAAAATTAGCCAAATGTGCATTCAGTTCCTAATCCTGCAACCCATCAAACTGCACAAAATGTTGCACCATTTGAATTATGTTCGGCTTTAACTCGAAGTTGTTAGTTGCAACAGCTGGTCTCACAATGCTCTACTCAATCCCAGTCAAGTTCGGTTTAGCATAGTCCGATATGGTCATAGGCTGAAACATTGGATTACCTTGTACAACAAGCGCTGCAAGCTAATTTTTTGCAACTTAATTATTCTACTCCATCGTTATCTCTCTTTCTCTATCTATTTCCTCGACCCTTTCTTGGAGTCTGTTTCTAAGTGTTTGCAACGTTGTTCGTTCAATCTTAGGGTCTGCGTCAACTAACTCAGAAGGATTGCCCCTAGTCATACACTGACAACAACTTGCAAACTGGCAGCACAAACAAACCCAAGCATAATTCCAAAAAGACAGTTTAAAGCTAAATAACAATGAAAAAGCAAAGAGAACAAAACAATTAAAGCAAAATAAATCAAACAAAAACAATAAAATTAAATGGATAAATTAACAAAGATTCAACTTCCCTAATATCTTAGAGTCCCTGGCAACGACGCCAAAAACTTGGTATTGTCCGGTCTACGCCTACAGATCAAGGCAAATGCACCTATTGTCTATAGTTAGTGGACCTAAGAGTACCGAGTGTCGTATCTCTCAGAAACTAAGATTATTAGATACTCACTTTCACTTTGTTATCTAACCGACATATTAAGTGATTTCAAACTGATAAAATAAATGAAAATCAACATAAGAACAAACACACATAGTTAAGAAGATAGAACAATCGATGGAGACAACACATTGACGCTGAATCCCCCTACACCGAACTAAGTGAAAATGTCTTGTTATTCAAATAGTTATTTAGTAAATTGGACCATGAAAATTCCTTCGATATATTAACCTCTCTCTCAAGTCAGTTAACGCCTAACGACTAGGTTGGTTAACTAGAATCTCTTCCTAACTAAAACCCTTATCGTTGCTTTATTGTTCTGTGAATTTCACTATTAGGTTTGACCCTAATCCAGAGGATTTATGTTGACTTATCTCTAGGTTTGCATGCAAATCCTCTCAATTATGAATGATCTATCACGCAAAAAATCTCTCGATTACTCATGCATGAATCAGTAATGGAATCGAAAGGCTAGCAATAATCAATTCAATAATTGACAATAGAAATCATAATTGAGTCACAATTTCATAAATAAACTGCATGAACAACAAAATCTACAATTACATAGTCCATCTAGGTTTCATCACATCTAGGTGCACAGAGTATTTAGTTCATACTTCTAGAGAGATAAACAATAAAATATAAAGAGAATCTAGAGAGAGAAGAAGAACCTAAGGTGAATCCTTCAATCCTTCCCGTGATTCCTTCGATCTTGAGGCGAATTGAGTTCTCCTTGAGTTCCCACATACTCTGGCCCTAAACTGAGTTTTTTTGCATCTGTAATGTTGAATCCCCCTTTGTGAGTGCGTTTTTGGCCTTTTATCCTTGAAAAATGCGATCTAGGATGACACAGGACAAGACACGACCGTGTCTTCAATTAACAAGTTCCAACGGAGGACATGGCCATGTCTTGGACCATGTATTCAATTAATACCCTAAAAAACCTTGCTTTGTGTGTCCACAAGCCAAAACCTCCATCACACAACCGTGTCATGACTAGGGACGAACGTGTCTTGCTTCAAAAGGTCAGAAACTTGTTGTTTTTTCTCCGGTTTGGCTTGTTCTTGTCCAATTCCGTCAAATCATTATCAATCAACCTAAAAAATACAAATGAAAGTATAAAAGTACCAGAACTCATGATAAACACTTAAATTACATGCAACATAATATAGAAATGAAGATCAAAACATGTATAAATAGGCATTTATCAGCCGGCAGCTCTACGATTGATTTAAAAAATTTTGACTTTCAACTTGATTGGAGACTTATATTGATGAGGTTCTGGAATGGGCCAAGCTATCAATATATTTGGAGTTTGAATCATAATTGATAGCAAGATGAAAATTTTGGTAGATGATTTTGGGAATTTGTTATTCATATGGAAGGATTGATCTAAAGGATAGATGCTTTGATTATGCCAAATTTTTTATGTACGATATATGATCAACTAGAGAATTGTTTACAATGCATGGTAAATAGAAGTCAATAAAGATACAATTTGATAGTAGTCGATTGGATTGAATAGAAGAAGCGAAGGAAATCAATTTGTGAGGAATTAACTATCAATAGTCAACCCACGGTTTGATTAGTCGACTACTGGGTAGTTGAATAATGGTTTGACGAGTCAACTAGTGAAGCTTGTTCATCATTAGTTGATTACCAGATCTGGGTAGTCGACTAGTGACCTTTGTAGCTATATATACAAACCCCGACCTATTCTGTTTTCACTCTAAACTCACTCAAACTTGCCTGAACCACATTCCCATTGTTTGCCCATCACTTTTAGGCATCTCTTGAGGTAAGATCAACCTTCCATTCCTCATATTACATCATGTTGCATCATTTAATATTAAAACCCTTTTTTGGCCGAAAATGCATATAGGTTTGAATTTTGGTGATTTTTGTTGCACTGTGACTTGGTTTATGTTATATCTTGATGGATTAGGCCTAGAAGAACATAGATTAAGCTCGGAATTGGAGGAATTGATGTATTTTTGTTGGAGTTAGGGTTTAGTTTGGGTTTGAGAATTTCTGACAATTTCATTATTATTTTGATGAAACTGATGCTAGATTCATATTCAGAAGCTCGAATAGAGTCAATGTAAGTGTTTGAAAATGATTTCTATAGGTTGAATCGAGAGTTGGATGTTTTGGTGTAGTTTTCTATCAAAAGGACTAAAAGTGTAAATTTCATAATTTTGAATAAATTAAGGATCAGATCTGATATTTTGCATGTTATATACTAATTTGCAATTTCACAGAGTTTGCAGATTAATTTGGAAATTCTGACTACTTGAAGGACTATTTGATAATTTGAGAATACTTTGAGGATTGATTGGTAAATTTTGAAAAGTTTGGGGACTAAAATATAATTTTACATAGGTCAGAAACCAAACTGTAATTTTACGTAAATTCCAAATTTTGGGTCGAGAACGATAGAATATCATTCAAAATGGATTTTTGGGCATTATTCGAGAGTTCGAGTCTGTATCTGCATAACATACATCGGTATTGCCACAATACCATATTTTGATTTGTTTTTGATATGTTTATTCCAACTCTATTTGGTTTCTGAGGGAACTAGTCATTCACTAGTGGAAAGTGGTCTGGATTATTTGCCCAGTATCTAGGTGAGTGGATGACAGCTTCAGACACATAGATTGTGTCTCAAAATTGTATCTGTTTGTGATGTGTTGCCACATATTCTGAAATTTCATTAATATGAAGATTGGATAAAAATAATAATTGGATTATGTGAATTAATGTTTCACCCTCTATTTTTGTAAATTGGTATATATATGTAATATATATTCTCTCTCTGTTTTTTTATTCTGACTTGCATGCTTTGTTTCTGTATGATATATTATTATAGATTTTATATTGATATGGACGACTATGCTACGGGGTACGTAACCTTCGGTATACCAATGCATTGATATATCCCAACTACCAGAGATGTTAGTAACCATGTGTTCGGCCCAACACATGATTTGTTTTTTTATTAGTGGCAGAGACCACGTTTATATTTATTCCGGTTGGTGGCGCAAACCACAACCTCATTGTTTATGGTCCCATATCGCCAATATTATAACTTTTTTTTTATTCTATGATTAAAACTACGGTGTTTTTGTGCATGTTGTATGTTTTGCTTGAGAACGTTTTCGAAATAACTTTTGAGACACTACTACATATGTAGAGTGTGTATGTATATATTTGATTATACCTATATGTTGTATTTTTGAACTGTTTTCAAAACAATCTTTGTGAGACACGTATAAGGTATGTTAGAGTGTTATCCCTCACTGGGTTCTAACCCCTTTTCTTTTCTCTGTTTATTTTTGTTACTACCTTTCAGGTGATTCTTGTTCTCGGTGACTCTTTGGCATCCAGATAGTAAGTGATGGATTCCATCAGATAGTGAGCGCCCTTTTGATCGAGCCCTAGTTTGTATGTTTTGCTTAGATGCTCCACACTGGGTATATATGTGTTATGTTTTTATTTGGGTATTTTGATAACTGTATTTATTTAAAATACTATGGCATTTATTTTAATAAATTTATTTCATTTTAATTATAAAATAAATATTTTGTTTAACATGTTTATTAAATTATTTAATAAATGATTTGGGTAGCAATATGTTTGAATATCTGAGACTTGTACGAGATGAGACGTGCTCTTTTAGATGGTATAATGACTAAAACATTGTCATAATTCTTTCTTTAATTTAATTTATATATATATACATATATATGAAATTTGTCTATATCAACTCTCTTTAAATTAGTAATAAGAGAAATAAAAAGTAATTAAAGTGATTTGTTAATTAACTACGTAATTAGTATATTTAATACCTTTTCAAAGAGTAATAATAACATAAATAAAGAGTACAAATTAGTGAACATGTAAACCTAAATAGTGATTACTTTATTATCTTTTTAATGTTATCTTTTTTATTTTTATATGATTTAGGAATTATATATTATTCTCAAAAAATATAAATTTAATACAATTATATTTTCACTTTACTTAATTTAACTATACTAAACTCGACCCAAATTAATGATGACCACCAAACAATGAACATATAATTGAGTGAACGTTATACTCATCAACCTTCGTACTCCTCACAGTTGTCAAACTCATATATTTTTATTGAGACATATTAGTAAATCTCTTCTTAAAGTAAATGGAAATTTTTCAAATTTTACAAATCTTAGTATGAAAGAAAAATGGTTGTAAGATCATTATACTCATCGAATAGCTTAAATATAATCAAAACATAAAAAAGGTACTTAAAATCCTATTGTAAAATGTCTGATTTTGCCACAACTATAAGCCATTTAATAGAATATTCAAAATTTATTTACATAGGGTGAAGTATATATGTTGTACATAATAGATGATTCCATAAAATTGTGTATAATTATGTCAAACTTATAAAATAATTATTTTTTGAATATCTACAGACACAACATATGCCTACATAAAACATATGAAAGGAGAATTACATAAAAAGTATGGATAAAATAAATATATTTTTAAATTTTGTTTAGGATGATGTTAGTTAAATTATAATTATAACATACAGAAAGGTAGATAAATTTTTTAAAAAAATTGATAATTTCAATTAGTTAAAAAGAATGGATTATTCTTTTTTTTTTTGGGATAATGTTTGTTGTCTAAGAAAGATGGATCTTCCATAGAAACCCTAGCCTCCTTCTTCTCTCAAACTTTCTCCTACTTTGTTTTGCCATCTATTTTTCTTTAGCAAAAAAGGGTGATTTTTGCCCCTTTTTTTTGCGTCAAATCACCTCTTAACACATCTTTTTTTATCAATTTCTCTTATTATAATATGAAGATAAATTTTACTGATAGGTTAGATTAGTTTTATTCAAATCATCAAGAAGTCTATAAATAACAGATCTCCACCTACGACGAGTGCAAGGATTCGTGCAACATACTGTGATAAGTCATTCTGCAGCATAGTTCCAAGATCGAACAAGAGAACGAGATCGATTCGAGAGGCAACATTGAGAGAAAACCAACATAGACGTAAGGATCAAGGTAGAATTGAG
>CAODLS010377011.1:0-19001 GCA_948243855.1 Flueggea neowawraea
TGTAGTATGTGGGTTATAAGAATGGTCACTTACACTATCAACAACAATCACATCGACAGACCCACTTTTGGTCAGTGTATCAATTGTACTCAGCAAGTTTTCAGCAGAATCAGGAGGTGATAGAAGAAGATTGTCCATGTTTACACCAATTGATTCTGCGAGTGAAGGATTGATTGCATTCTCCACATCAAGATATGCACAATATCCTGATATTGACCAAAATATGACTGTTAAATTTGCTGTGACCAAGGATATAGGAATAATTATTATACTGGATGAACGAATCGTTATCAGAAGAATTGAATACAACAAATACATATCTAAAGACTTCATTAAATCAACTTTACAACAAGAAGCACCGGTAACAGTTCCAAGTATTAGTTCAAAAAGGGATTTTCCAGATGGAACTTTCTGGTGTTTGTACATCTATATGCATCATTCACTACTAATATTTGAGTCAAGTACTGGCAAGTTCTAAGTCTTTCTGCACCCCGATGCTCTGTCACAATCAAAGAGAACAAAGCAAGAAATGTTCATCCAATAGCCAATTCAAATCAAGGGAAACTGGTAGCAATCAAGGGACACTAGGAAATTTTCAAGGAAATTAATTTAGGATAAGATTCTAACATGGAGTGAGTGTCATAAAATTTACTATCTTATCTCTAGTGCATTGCATTATTTTCTTCAATTATGATTATGAAACTTTTAAACTCATCTATTATTAGAAAACTTGCAGAATCATGATGTTTATAAATACATTCTTATATTTTTAATATAAAATGCCCCTATATTGTTTTTATATACACGTTTCCGTTTCTTATATTTTTGAGAAATGCCGTTTCCCGTGTCAAATTTCGTTTTCGTTTCTGTTCCAATTTTCGTACTACATAGGTTCCTCCCTCAGACAGTGGTATAACTCAACAGTTAGCACTTCCACCCAAGATCAACTAAATAGGTAAAAACTCTACTTAATAATATCTCAAAAAAAATAAGTAATCAAAATTGGCATGTAACATTGAAGCAACCATTGAAGTTTACAAGACTAAATATTAACATTAACATTAATATAAACACCCCTTATTTAGAATTAATTAGAAGTTCCCTTTCTGAGCATTTGTTCAAATCAAGGTATGCAATGACATTGTGAATAACATGGAATTGAGTTGCAAAGGAAGCATAAAAAAAACTATGAGAAAATAAGACAACGCAATGAGATCAACAAGAATTAATGAAAAAATTGGAGGGTCTGGGCGACTTGCATGAGTTAAGTTATGGTGCAAATTTATAAAAGAACTACTTCAATTGAAAACAATTGTTGCAGCTGCTGCTGATGTGAATTTGGAGTGCAATTAAGTTATGAATATGGACTAAAGCACTACTCTAAACACTGTAAAAGGAAGTAGCTATAAAAAGAATTCAGTCAGTTGGTAAAAGAAAAAAAGAATTTTGTCAAATTCAAATTATATTTGCCATTCCATTGATGTGCATTCACTCTCGGACTTTTAAGTAGCGTACACCAGCATGCAAACCAATGTACATAAAACATTAACTGCAAAGCATGATGCAGACATTAGAACAAACCTCCAAGCTTTTGAGCTTCCTTGATAATATTGAGTGCAAGAGTTGTCTTCCCAGAAGCTTCTCGCCCATAGATTTCAACCATTCGTCCCTGCAAAGTAAAACTTTTTACCTCAATTGAATACACATACAATGATCTTTCAGATATAACTAGAATTCGTATACAACTAGAGCAGATTGTCCATTCAAACAAACTTCATCAAAAAATTATTGTTATATTCATCACATTTGATACAGAAGCATTACTTATAGTTATTGAATACATTAGACCACATAATGAAACTTTCAACTTGAAAACACCAACAAGTTATATCTCCACTCATCACTATAGCTCACACCTGAAACTAAAATGATTTCGTATTATTCTAAGAATCAACTGATAAAGACAGACATGTTAGCCCAAAAATGTAAAAACTTTCTTAGAAAAAACATACAAATAAACTCAGATTCAATGCACAAGCTAGATAACCCAAGAAAGCATAAAGTCAAAGTTGATTGCTATTGACACTGATCATTCTAACAAATCACTTTGGGTAATCCGCCAATTCCAAGTGCCAGATCAAGCTTCAATGAGCCAGTAGATATAACAGGCGTACTTCTTGAGCCGAAAAACCGCTGCAAGGACAACATAGACTCTTTACAAAATTCACTAGAAAGCTGCGCGAGAGCCAGACAAAGTGCATTCTCCTTTTCCATTGCTCGACCATCATCATAGAAGTCATCAACTTCACCATCTGAAACTTCAACTGAAAGCATAAAAAAGCAGTTACAAGCAATCAGACTATAATGCATTACCTTAGCTTCTATAGAACATATTAAGCTAAAACATATCAATTCAGTCCAACCATCACAAAAGAAAGTATCACAGCCGAAGAGATACATAGCTTAATCTGAACAAACACATAAATAATGAACCTTTATGACCTATCTTTAATATAATTTAAATCCTTTGATTAACATATATATGGATGATATATAAATTACAAATTTCATAAAAATACAAACTAGCATGGACGGAAATTCTTTGGACTTCAACATATTTTTCCAGGTATTCAAAACATAAAACATTGAGAAAATATTTTTTTCTCAAACAGACGCGCCAACGCCTGAGCACATGTGCATAAGACTACAAAGCAACCGACGTAACGAGAATGAGACAGTGGAATTCGATACAATGGCCAAAGATATTTTCAATCACAAACTCTACGCTCATTCAAAAGTTTAGCCGTCAAGTACTATCATTTCCACATTTCCATATAGGCCGACACGTATCCGACGAAATTCCGCAGTAAGAAACTCAAGACAAGAAAGCCGAAACAAGTAGAAGATTAATTACCTGTATAATAAAGCCGGCGACGAGCATTAATGGCAAAAGAAGCAAGTCCTTCATCACTTCTTCGATTCTGAAATAAGTGGAGAACAGTTCATTTATGACATCGAAGACCATGAAATAGAAACATAAGAGACAAATGACACAGACCTGAGAGCTGGAGAGACGGAGAAATCTCGTAGAAAAATTCAGGCGGGAAAGAGACTGAACCAACGGTGCCATAATCATTCTTCGTCAAGCAGGTTTTGTTTTCGACGGCTTATAGCGGGAAGTGGAGAGCACTTCACGGCTAGGTACGGCGTAGAGAGTTTTTGAGCGGCGATGGGGTGAAAATCTGTCGGTCCGGTTTACTACGGGCCGAGCAAATCAAATAATCCGAATCGAACCGATCGGTTACTAGAACCGATCAGCACAATCGATAGCTTCGGTCTAGATGATTTGTTCGGTTTGAGCACGTAGAAAACGTTGAAAATCTGATTTGTGAGCGTTGAAACTGACTAAAAAATAAAGGCTTGTGCTGGGTTTTATAGCCCGTAGGGCAGGGTTGGGCTCAAAAAATAGTCCCGCATCAATTTTTGGGACGGGCCAGGACTTATCTAAAATTGGCCCGGCCCTAATCGTTTTGTTAATTACATTTGTTATTAATTTAATGTGCAGAGAATTGTGAAAATAAAAATAGTTCTGATTCGAGTTTGAGTTCAAAGGATGATTAGTTTATTTTGGTTGTTTTTATTGTTTTTAATATGCATTGGATGTTTTTATTCTATTTAATATGTATTGTATGGAGAATTTATTTTGGTTATTTTTATTGTATTTAATATTTTGGATGTTTTTATTGTATTTAATATGTATTGTATTTGTATGGAGAATTTAATATGTATTGGATGTTTTTAGATGTTTTTATTGTATTTTCGATAAAAATAATGTTGGCGGAAGTGTTAATATTGTATTTAATATGTGTTGGATGTTTTGAATAAATTAAAAACATAAATTAAAAGTGTGGTCTGCTGCTGTCCGGCCCGACCTTTTTGACCCGGCGGGCCTGGGCCAAATATTCTGTCGGGCCTAGCCCGGCCTGCCCGATCGACTGGGCTTAAGATTTTAGGGGTGGTCCGGCCCGGCCCCGTGCCCACCCCTACTCACAATGGCTGATGGCCATGAGACTGATAATAACATTGAGATATGGAAGATCAAAAATCTTATCAAAGCGTTGGAAGCAGCATATGGGAATGGAACAAGCATGATTTCTCTCATCACGCCTCCCCGTGACCGGATATCCCGATTCACTAAGATGCTTTATTATGAATTGTGAACCGCTACAAATATCAAAAGCAGGTTCAATCGCCACTCTGTGTTGGAAGCCATTACATCTGCTCAACGAAGGCTTAAACTTTACAGCAAAGTTCCACCCAATGGTCTAGTCTTTATACAGGAACCATTGTAACTGAAGAGGGGAAGGGGAAGAAGGTAACATATGATTTTGAACCTTTTAAACCTGTAAATACATCACTCTATCTCTGTGATAACAAGTTTCACACAGAAGCTTTGAATAAACTATTGGAATCTGATGACAAGTTTGGTTTTATTGTCATGGATGGTAATGGCACTCTGTACGGAACTCTGACTGGCAAAGTACAAATTCAACGTTGATTTGCCAAAGAAACACGGGAGAGGTCAGAGGAGGGCAATCAGCCCTCCGGTTTGCTCGGCTTCGAATGGAAAACAGCTGAACTTGCCACTCAGTTTTTTATCAATCCTGCCACAAGCCAGCCTAACGTTTCAGGATTGATACTTGCTGGATCTGCTGATTTCAAGACTGAGCTGAGCCCGTCAGACATGTTTGATGCTCTGCTTCAGGCTAAAATTCTTAATGTGGTTGATGTTTCCAATGGAGGGGGAAATGGTTTTAATCAAGCAATTGAGTTGTCGTCTGAGATTCTATCCAATGTAAAGTTTATCCAGGAGAAGCGCTTGATAGGTAAATATTTCGAAGAGATAAGCCAGGATACTGGCAAGTATGTCTTTGGTGTGGACGACACATTGAAAGCTTTGGAGATGGGTGCTGTGGACATTCTTATTGTGCGGGAAAGTTTGGATATTAATAGGTATGAGCTGAAAAACAATGTCACTTGTCCGAAAGTCATAAAACATTGCAACAAGGACCAGGAAGCCAACCAGAATAATTTTAGGGATCTATCCAATTCTGCTGAGTTGGAAATTTAGGATAAGATGCCATTGCTTGAATGGTTTTCCAATAAGTACAAGAGGTTTGGTTATTCTCTGGACTTCGTTACCAACAAGTCACAAGAAGGGGGTTTGGAGGAATTGGTGGGATTCTTCGATACCAGCTTGATATGGATATATCTAATGATCTTTCAGATGATGGGGGAAGCCTACGATGATTCTGATTATCAATCAGCAAATTTTATCTCAATGCTGGTGCAGGAGAATGGGCTGAAACAGGCTGCACCACTACACATGGCGCGGCTTACGCTGCTGCCTGCTCCGTTCTGCCAAGTTCGCCAAAGTTCTGGTAAAGGTAGGCATCTCATTCCTTTGATTACGTCGTTGCTAACATATGTTTTGTTTACCCCTTTTTAGTTAGATATCTACTTTGTTGCTAACATATGATTTTGTTTATCCTTCTTTCTTATTTAGGGGAAGCTCATATTCCGAGTTGAAACAAGCTTGGTATGTTAACAGAGGATTAATTTTGTGATCTCAGCTACGCCATATTTGCTGCTGTGGGTTTTGTGCGTCAACTCTACCTATGCGAAGTACTATCTATTGTGTGCTTTAAGAGAAAGTTTTCTGTCTTCAAGTTTGTAACTTGGAGTTCAATGAGGCCACCTGTTCTGGCAGTGTTCTGGCAGTAAGTTTAAACGTTTTCATGTACTGACCTCTTTTATCCTTGCTTGTGTGTCCCAAGCTTTGTCATGGACATTTTATTCTAATTAAATTTACTATTTTTATTGTCGAATAATACGGAAATTATGTTGCAAATCCACATTACTCTGCTGAATTTTTCGCAATATGATTTATGTTTGCGTGAAATCTCAACCCCTTAGCATCCAAGTCAGCTCTAGGACTAATGAGCTATAAACTATTGGTTGCAGAGCACTTATGCTCATTTACATCTTTTCTTTTGAAGACTAGGTAGCATGAATTTTTAAGTTTTGCATACTATAATTTCTAAAACCATGATGATTGAGAGGAGCGAAGGCCATGGAAGAAGAGCATTGGAACTCTGTTCAGTGTATATATGCTGGCAATAATGGAAGGGCAGGAAATGCAGAGGTCTTGCGCAAAAACCAGTTAACATCATAAACCGACGTAAGCCAAACAACATTACAATCTGACAAAAACCGGAGCAGTCACTATCAAGAGCAGAGCAATAAAGCCTCCACGGTGGATCAAGCTCTCGTCAGGTACAGTAAAGATAAATTGTTATGCTCTTTTGTTTGTGACAATGAGTTAGCTTATTGAAGTTGGGTTTAACTCTACCTTAAGGTTCTGGCATCGGTTAGCTAAGTCTCTAACCGAACTTGTACTTACCTGAGTGACACCATACAACATAAGTAAATCAAACAAGAAAACTATATTGCATTTGTTGGGACAAAATTTTGGGACTGTAAAAATCTGTGTGATTCCAATCAGATGACTAAAAACCTCCTATCCTAACCAATACCACCATCTTCAAGAAATCCTAAAGCTACATCTTTGTAGCTCACATTTCTGTAGTGTAGGCCTTAGCTCTTCCCTCTTCATCTCTTTATTTCAATTTCATAAATTGAAGCAAAAAGAGTTTTCTTCATACACTATTTCGACGTGGAAAGTATATTCTGCAGATTCTACATACGAAGTACCAGATACCATTAGTGGGTCAGCAGATTCCATTAATGAACTTATTATCAACGCAGGCTTATCCTTCGACAGGTATTACAACTTGTTCTGTCGAGTTAGTAGCACTAACCCGATCAAGCTGCGGCTGTGACGATATGTTCTGTGGATTCTGGTCGTCGTTGGAGTTGAATTCATTATCTTGGAGTTGATTGTGGAGTTTGGTGGTGGGGATTACAAAGCTTCTGCAAAGTGGGCAAGTTGAGTTTGAGTGCAACCAGTTGTGTATGCATTCGATGTGGAACACATGCTTGCATGATGGGATTTGGAGTAGTTCCTCCTTGATCTCAAATTCTCCCAAGCAAACACAACACCTGTTGCAAAATAATTACACAATCAATTAACTCGTAGTTGTTAATATTGAAATCAATTTTAACATTAAAAGTTCGGAAATTCAATTCTATATAAGTAATAATAAAATGACATAAAAAATAATTACACAATTTTATGCTCAAATAAATTAACCAATCAATTTTTTGTATTTTTATTCATAATATTTTGTTAAAATCGTCAGATTTCTGTTCAAGAAATGGGAAATCATTAGATTTCTGGATATGTATCATGTGATTCAGGTAAATTACACAAAGGGTCACTCAACTTTGCTTCATTTTTCAGAACGATAACTACTTTTTTAAAATTTTCCAGCATAGTCCTTTCGGTCTCAATAGTCAATTCCTTTTTTTTTTTCAATCTAGTCACTCTTATTAGTTGACCAATTATTTTAGTAACCGAATACTAATTTAACATATTTTTTCACTGACCATAACATAAAGTGGATCAAAATTCTTTGTACTGTCATTCTAAAACAGATACCAAAATTTGTGACCATTTTAAAACTAAAATAGATGGTTAGCTAATCAAGAGCGACCAATTCATAATAAATTTAATTGAACGATTAGACTTGAAAATTTAAAATTTAGTGATTATAAAAAAAGAACAAAGTTCAGCAATTATTTGTATCCGCACATATAACTTCTCAAACAAGTGTAATGATATCACAGGTTGGTCATTTCTGAGATTTATTACAACCATGGAGCTCACTTTGGAATAATTCGTACAGCTTCATGAAATTGATGAAACATTATTCTATAAAATTTCCTAGTTAAAAATGTCAATTTGAGCTTCCCTCAAAGACACTATAGATTCTATCGGATAATTTTTTCCTACAAGTGGGTGGTTGTAAGAGTTTTTGCAACTTTTTTTAGTAATGTGTAATATTTCTTATCAATGTAAAATTTTTCTTTATTAAAGTTATATAAATTTCTATATATAAATATAAATTATTAATTAGTTATTAATCATAAAATTATAAATTTTAATAAAAAAATATTACATTTTAATAAAGAATGTTACATGAGCTCCGTAACTATCTGATTGTAGAAAAAAATTATTTGGCTCTATAAAGCCTTACATTCTTTTCACGTTTATGTGTGGATGTAATTCGTGGCAAGATACTTCTTATGTTCTTTACGCCAGGTATCATATATTTTGCTTTCTTGTGTAATCCTAATCTTTTGCAAATTCGATTTTCAGAAATTAGTGGTTGCCATAACAGATTCCAAAGCGATCTATGGAACTTTTATTTGTTAGCTTGACCAGTAGGTTCAATATATTTGTCACATTGCAGAAAAAGCATATATTCAAATATTCTAATAAATTCGTGGTAGAAATGCAAAGAGAATTTTTTATTGAAGAGTGTGTACTCTTAAAAAAGAAAAGTGGTAAGTCAGTGAAAATAAATAAAATGACTTATAAAAAAATACATTTCTTAAGATAATGTTCCATTCATTAGGAAGAAGTAAATTCTCCTTAGGATTGGTAGTTAACTACCGAATGGTTAACGGTTGAAGTGTCTAAATTGGAGATTCCAATTAGCATATTTTTGGAAAACATGGACAAGGCATTGTGTTCTATGTCTTTATCATCAACTTGGGTTGTTTAGCTTTTGAAGAATATTTTATGAAATCATCAACTGTAATATACTCCCTCCGTTCTAATTTTGATAAGTATATTTTTTATTTTGGATGTCCTAAAATATTAATACACTTTCTTTTTTTCTTATATTTATTATTAGTAAGGTTACAAATTTATTCTTATTTAATTTTTTTTTCAACTAATTCATTAATTACCAACACATTTAATAAAAAGACTTAAACAGAAAAACTTCTGAAATTAAATAAATTTAATTATTAAAATTATTATTTTTTAATTCTCGTAAAAAATAATTAGTGTTTATCAAATTAGAATGAAAAATATTACTTTCCAACTTCAGTTCTTAATATGCTCTATTGCTTCTACATATGTTTCTGTCAAAGAATTTTTTTTAACGTAGTCTTGTGGAAAATAGTAGAGGTTATTGGAGATTCCAATTAGCATTAGTAGTGAATGAATGAAGAAATGAGTGAATGAATGAAAGTTTTGGCTACCCCAATTAAGGACAAGTGGAACATAAAGGACACTACTACTCTTTAATTATAAAAAGAAAAATGAAATTTATTTTGGACAGATAAATATATATCTCTTAAGATCAAGGTGTGTCCCTATCTGATACTCTCTGTTAATGATTAAAAAGAGAAACCTTTTATGGGTCAATTCAATTGTCCATTTTAACAGTGAAATGGCCTTTTCAACGTGACAAATGTGGCGTGCTATTCGTAATTTACGGTATTTGAAATCGTCTTACGGGACGTCTGCTCAATATTTTTATTGTTATTTTATTAAAGTTCTCAGTTCTTAGTCCCTCAATTTTTTCATCCGTAACTCAGAAGCTATTTTAAGAGTCTCGTGAGACACCTACTTAACTTTCCACTAAACACAATTTTATTTTAATCTATTGGAATAAATCTGACAATTGGATCAAAACGATCCAACGGTTAGATTTTGATTTAAAAAAAAATTAAACGTAGTCCCCCGCCTGACATATGTAGTTCGTCCTCCCGCAAAGGACGGACTACAACATGGAGACGCAGTAACGCATCCCCATGTCAGCGGCTAGGATCTCAATACAGAATCTTAGTCGCGTTATCACCACTCTAATCATCTTCACATGTTGTAGGGCATGATAAATTTGGACATCATATTAGTGCATTCATATCACACCCTACGACTACTGTATCACTTTATTATCTTGTCGAAGATTATCAATTTCAAGTAATGTGAAAATAGGGGGAGGGGGGGGGGGAACTTACTGTGATTCTTTTTTCTTCAATTCTTCATCAAATAATATAGTTGGAAGCGTGTCCTTAACTTCTTTCTTCAAACCAATCTGACATACCTATGGAGTTGAGAAAACAAGAATTAGAAACTCTTATAATTAATTTTGCATGAACTCTTATTTTGAGCTTTGCATGAATAGTATAATTGTCACCAATACTTCTGATCTTTGCACGTAGTTTAATATACAATTCATAGTTTTTGATAATACTAAGAACTCGTTCTAATTCTATACATATAGTTTAATAATATTGAAATCGTTTGATCGCTATAATACTGATGTTACTGATTAAAACAAAAACATTATAAACACATTTTGAATAGCTCAACGATTATTTAACCAAAAAAAAGAGATAATTGACATATATACCTTTTTACAGAAAAGAAAGGTTCAACTCTGGGATAAATTTATGTTTTTGCATGCAGGACATTCATAGATTCATACAAACACAGAGATATCGTAGAAGTGATAGAGAAATCTTACGGAGGAATCACCATAAGCAGCTTGAGTGGAACTTATAGGAAGAGTTTGTTGAGAAGATGAGAGTGTAGAAGCCCTCCTCTTGAGATAGAACAAATAAAACAACAAAAAGAGAATTATGGAGAAGAGAATAGGAATTGAAAATATGAAAGCTTGGTAAAGTTTAAGTTGAAGTGCCCGAGGATAAAGATGAGGAGGGCTAGTTGGTGTTTGAGGGACACCCATTTATAAGTCCAAAATAAAGAAAACAAAAAAAAATAGTTTCTTAGAAACAAAACTTGAAGATGAACATAGAAGAAACCACAATTGCTTTCTTTGAAGGTATTTATGGAGAGAGAACTTGTTAAGGTTGGAGAGGTAGTTAAGGATTGCAACTAGATTGGCAAGAAATAAAAAAGGTCACATTAATAATGCAGCTTTGTTAATAAATTGAAGCACCAACAGAAAGCTTTTGAGATCAAATTAACATGATGGCAGTATATATTCTTCTCTTTTTGAATGACGGGACAAGGCCATGTTTCTCCACTAAAAATATGGGTCCTCACACCAAGCACTCACAATAATTTGTCTTCATTCGAATTGTTAATTAGCTAGAGTAATTGCTTTTCTTCGAACTTTTGCATAGTTTGGTACTCAAATAATTATTGTAGTAAAGATTTTTTTAATGTGATCTTAAGTTTATACGTTTATTTTTCTTGACCATGAAGCTTATCAAATTCTTATATTCATTTACATTGTCTCACTCGCTCTAAGAGACAGTATAACTTAGAAAAATTTTGTATTTTAAAAAATACCCGAATCTATAATCTTATATAAATTTGTAAATATACACAAATATCAATATATATTTTTTTATACGTGAGTGATGTTATTAATATGAATAACCTATACAAAACAATAGATTAGCAAACCAAAAGAAAAACCTCACCATTCGAACTGCTTTTGCTACAATAAAGACTACAAAAGGAAAATACACGCTAAAAAATTAGAAATTAAACATCAATATATTTAATTTTCTACTGAATAAAATAATAATTATCTTAACTCAAGCCACCGATCGATGATTTTGACCGTGATAAGTGATTTCAGAAATATTTGAAGGTCAAACTGCTTGACAGAAGTTAAACATTGAGAGTGTATTTCTGTGTTGTTCATGGAATGTTATGATGGAGTTTGGAAACAAAGTTAGGCCTGCTTGATGATAGGTAGGCACTTGCCAGGTGAAATAAATGTTGATTTTGACATTACTTGAAGTAATTGACACATCTCTACCTTACACTTACTGTTGTAGAAAAATCATCAGGAACGTGTGCCTCTAGGTAATTTTCACTGGTGAAGATCCTAACGTAAACTCACAGTGATTCTTTTGCATCGACACATAATGGAACAACCTAATTTTCTGTTAGAACAATTATCTTTCCTAATAAATCTGAGTAAAGACCAGTTACATGGTATTCAGAACACTAGATCATTTGATTCTCTTTTCATCGAAAATCGTACTCGAGGCCTTTGATACTGTAGTTGAACTACTAATAAGTTATAAGAATTATATTTTAATAATTTTGACACTATCTAACAGAACCGTAAAGAGATTCGTTTGTTTGCAATTGTCTACACTACATTCTACCCAGCATTTTGTCTCTTGTTCTGAAATAATTTTATTAAGGGCAAAATATATCGCGGTCCCTGAGATTTGACTATATTTCTCATGTGATTATTTAGATTTCAAAATTAGCCTTTTCGATCTCTCGCTATGTTGCCATTAGTCAAATATAACAGGACATGTCAACAAATCTGAGGTGACACATGAGACCTACTAATTTTATAAATTTAATGACAAAAATACCCCTCACCCTCTTTCTTTCTCATTTGTCTCTCTTCACCTTTTTTTCCATTTTCTTTCACTTTCCCATCAACCAAACACCCAAACCCACCTCTCTGATTTTCTCTCTCTCTCCCTCTCTCTCACATTATTGAAATCAACCAGACCATTTCAAATCAAACCCCAATTTAAAAACTCAAGAATCTAAATTCTTGAACAGACTATTGATTTTCACCAATCCAAATCATGAAAGCAAATCAAACCCACCAATCTTGAACCTAAATCAGATCGAGCCACAAGCAAGTCAAAATAGAAAAATCATGAACTCCACTTTCATTTGTTTCTTTAATCAAAATTGACCAAGCATAAAATCAGGAAAAAAAAATCATCTCTTTTTTGTTCTAATTAAAACTAACACAAAGTCCCTAATTTTCAACACTTATCCCTAAATCCAATACAAAGATCAACAGAGCAATAATCAACATTAGAGCAATTCCAATACAAAGATCTTGTTACTGGAAACATAGAAAATTACAAGCGTTGAATACATCAAAAACCAACCCATTTAAATCCCAACAAAACCAAAATTCAAATCTACACAAAAAAAAAACAAACCTCATCCATCGTCAATCCTTCTTCACTTTAATCCTTGCCAGACATATCTTCTTCACTCTTTCTTCGCTTCGGCTGTGGTGACGAATCTGAGTTATGGTGGTGTCGAGGTGGATTGTGGTGGACTTTATTTGTCAACAAAGGAAAGGGTTGGGTGAGCTTTGTTCGTCGATGAAGCAAGTGATTGGTTGGGTTTCGTTCATGAAGCAAGCTATGTTCTCTCTCTCTCTCTCCTTCTCTGATCCAAGAATCAATTAAGCTTTCCTCTACTATTGACATTTTCATCCTTTCTTTAATTCCTCTGAAAACCCAAATCCCAGAACCATTCCCTTTGTCATCCTCCTATCTCTCTCAAATGGGTTTTAGGTTTCTAAATTTCAATTTTGGGTCTTGCAGTGATGGATTTTTGATTTATCATCCTTGAACTCCGAATTGAGATGGGTTGCAGAGAATTGATCAATAAGAGGGTGGAAGCTCATCATCTCCATCTGGGATTTTTGAGGGCTTGTAAGCAATGAGGGAGTGGGAGATAAAAGCGATGGTGGCGGATCTACAGTGTGAGGAAGAGAGAGGCAAGAAGGGATGTGAGGAAGAGAGCGGTGGTAGCGGATCTGGGTTGTGGTGTTGAGAAGGGAAAGAGACGAGAACGAGTGTGAGGAGGAGAGAGACAAGAACGAGTGTGAGGAACACAGAGAGAGAGAGCAATAGTTCTTGAGAGGAGAGTGATGGTTGTGGTTAAGAGGAACAAAGAGAAAGCAGGAAGAGAGACACGAGTAAGGGAAGGGAGAGAGAGAGAGAGAGACATGTTGTTTCTGTAAATTGATTTAAACGTAGAGGGTAATTTATACTTTTCACGTTTTCTGTGAAGTTTGACTAACGGAGTTAAGAGTTAGAGATCAAAACGACTAATTTTAAAAACTGAGAGACCGCATGAGAAATATGGTCAAATTTCAAGGACCACAATGGATTTTGCCTTTTTGTTAACTATTCTTCAAGTTTGTAATAATTACTCATGAACTCCATGCAATCTAAGCTGAGGCAAGAAAATGTATGCCCTGCAACATAAGTGGTTATCGTTCATTAGGATATCGATTAACTTTTGCACCTATATTAATTAAGAAATCGAAAGAACTTATTCTTGCCGAGAATTAAAAGCTGTGTTCATCATGTGTAAATTAAAAATGAATTTCTTTTTTTTGTGCATGGAACCTTTTTATTATTTCATAAACATCAGAAATGGGAGATACATATAATCATAACTGAAGCATGCTACTCAATGCTCGGTGGTAATGGGAACCAGTGAAACATTTTTTATTTGAGCAAACAATTTAATGATCAGAAACATAAGTACCATGTATAGGCCTAATTTGAATACTTCGATTCTTTACATAAATTTCCATTATTTGACTCCATTTTCATCAATGTTTGTCTAACATCAACAAAGCAGTCTTGCTGACTAAGCATCTACTACCCTTTAGTTGATTCTTCGTTAATGACTATGTATATATATTTGTATTTGCTACTCTCATTTTTTCGAATATTATATATCAAGCCTTTTCAAAAACATGAACTTATTTTGCAGGAATCTATCTGTAATGATTGACGTTTTATAATTTCATTTTTTCTTTGATAATTGTTTGAAATTCTGCACTTGCGCATGCACATTGTTTAAAATCCTGAAGATAATAAAATTTGGTATCTCAAAAAGATTAAGATTTGAGATTTTAATTCTTCTTTTTGTTTAGACCAAAAAAACTGTATTAACTAATTGATTTTCTTTAATTGAATTATCGATTTTTTATTATTAGATACGACTCTAGTGTTAGTAGGTTAAAACCTTATTGAAAATCGTATCTATATTGACTAAGAATTGATTGATATTGAAAAGGATATATAATCCTTTTAATCTATTTTGCGAGGTTATTTGTGGTTGCGCATGTCAAGAAATCACCTGGAACTCTACACCGAGAGCAGAAATTAACAACATACTTCGTTTCATGTTATTTAGTTTAATCTTATCAATCCGATTCAGATTACTCTTGTAACAAAGGCAACTTTAAGTGACAGACAAAAATAAAGTTAAAAGAGATAATTATTTTTTATTTTTGTGGAGCTCTGTGATATATACAATAATGCAGAATCAATCTTAAATCAAATTTTGACTGCTAACAATTAAATAAACTAATCTAAGACTAAGACTAAGAGCATTCTAAAAAGTAATACTAAGCAAGCATTATTGAAGTAGGTTAAACAAATATCCAAGCTTACAGGGCTTGCACCGGCATTATTATAATCAAATAACCCGCAATTATTTCAGTCCTAGTTGGAGCAACTTGTCCATTTTTTATTTTGCCAGGATGCAGCTTGATGTGGCCATGTCTTTCAGTTTCAATTTTTTTTATGATAAGATCTCACTGTCGATGGTGGATTATGAAGAAAGCTCTATCTCTCACCCAAAGTGGGCATAAGATAAGATCTCAGGCTGCACTTCTGTATCAGATTCTTTTCATATAAAAATAAGGAGTTATATATGGTATTTGGATAATATTTTACTAATTCAAATTCGAGTCCGCTAGGACATTTGTATTATAGCAAAATTCATAATCTAAACCCTCTTGTTGAATGTATCCTTGTGTTACCAATCTTGATTTGTTTTTTACCGGAAATTCATTCTCATCATTCTTGTTGAGTTTTAAAACTTCCATAAATCACAAATTCAAGATTTCTAATTAAAAGAGAAAACTTGCACCACTCTACCACAATTTTGGCTGATTTAATTATCTAAATTTTTAACTACTTAGCCACTCACTTTTTTTAAAGGGTACAATCACTCCCAATATCATCTATCAATTTTCAAAAATAATTCTGGTCGACTACTTTTGTGTTTCATAATCTTCTTTTTAACTGAACAAAGTGATCTCACTATCATATTCATTTTTAAAACATGAAAAGTGATGGTCCAACCTTAAATGGTGATGTCAAATCCTATCTGAGCATATTCTTGGTTTTGCTATTTGATTATCATTGGCAGAGGCAGACACTAAAAAGCTTTTGTAGTTCAACTGCAATAAAAATGGAAGTAGTTAGTGCGCTCCATGAAGGATCAACTAGTGATGAATCACGTGCATATCTAATTTTCACACAAGAAATGCCAAATAGATCATGAAAATCACATGTTTCACATTCCTTTCCTTAATTTAGAGGCTTATCGCAAAATTGCTGATAAGTCATTTATTTTCTCTTTAGTGTCCAAATTAACTGTAATACTAATAGAATTACAAGTTCATTGATCTGCATCTAGAAGTTTCAATATTGAGCAGGTGATGACCAAAATAATGTAGACTGAGTGTCTTGCCGGGGCAAGAAAATCAAAATTTGTAGATTATTGTTTGATGTTTCTAGCTGATACAGTCTATACATTCCATCAAAGTGGTGTTAGAGTGCTATTGCATTTTCAGGTATTTTTACTGAATATCTAAAGTACACAAAAGCTTACTGACAAACTGTCAGTAAAAGAAAAAAAAATGTTAGTTCAGCGCTAAGCATAGTGACTCGAACGGATTTTACTCGAGGAACAACAGAATTCACACCTCCTGTAGCTTAACGCACAATCCTTGAACTGCAAACTTAAGCATATTTTCCACTAATTGCACTGTTAATCTGATATCTTACAAGACAAAATAAATTTCGACCATTAAGAGTGAAAAAAAAAATCTTCTGCATACAAATGATCAATACATAGCCGCTGTTAACTCTTTCTACTAACCATCGGCCTTCCGGGCTGCATAACAGATTATGATGACTAATATTTCCTCTTTCTAACTTTGAAACTGGATGATCGGATAACATCATCATCTGTGTTCAATGTGGCCTCAAGAGCAGCCATGGACTCCGGTTTCGTAAAGTATGTGAAAAGGAGGTAGATGCCGTCCAAGTATTAGTTTCTCCGGCTTTATTTTTCTTCCTGATGCTGTAAGCTAGTGGAATCACACCTCTGTTGAATACCTCCACGTACATGCCACCCCCAGAAACAAGCAACTGCAAAATGATCACCATTAGCAATGGCTCTGAGATATATGGGGAATACGTGCACGCTGATATCCATCACACAATTTTACATACAAGGCACAATTCACAAAAAGATCAACTTATTTAAAAGACAGTTTTTGAATAAATCTAATTATATGTTCTCTTATTTACATTACCTGGCGAGTATTCAAGCCTTTGGGAATTCTAAACCCTCAGACATCATGGTCAGACATGATTCCTTAGTTACAACGGTGGGAACACCCCAAAAAATTCAGACCTTCCATAACCAGATCATTACAACACAAAACTGGAATCAGAATAGTATAGAAACAACTTGACCAACATGATTAAGTAGTCAATTGTTAAGGAAATAAACAGCTCCAGATCACCAAGTTTACTTATGACACAAAACTCAATCTTTAGAAATGAATACACTTGAAGAAACACCAGCATTTCATCGCTTAAGAGCTGGTACTGTTGATCTAGACTCACAATATCACACTCACAAACTTAGCACGCCGTTTACTGTCCCCTCAGAGCAGTCTCTTCTTAAGACAACGCAACTTTTTGGGAACATAACATCATCCAGTTTAATGCATCTTTAATGCATTTGAAAAACATTTGCAATGTATTCATTCCGAAGCAAAAGGATTTAAATCTTGTTTTCTTCAGAAGAAAAGAATTGTTTTTCTTTTTTCTTTATTTCCCTAAACTATATACCAATAATAAAAACAAATCATTACTAAATTGAACTAGATACCAAACTTATCAGTATCAATGTCTCAGCAGTTGAACTATCTCTACACCATTTTTTGAAGCCAAAGGTTTTTACAGTTTGTGGCACAATCTGTCAACTACAAACTTCAGAATAGACTCACACTAAAACCAATCACTTCTCATTCCGCAAAATGCCTCAACCACTTCTCTCATTACTCCTATAACACACAATTAGCCATTAAAGCACCAAGATTCAATGCAAAGACCGTGTCTTTAAGTAAAACACCAATTCCAGTACTTCAACAGCACAACACACCCAAATTAATGTAATGTCATCATTAAGACTGAATCTTTATCGCATTATAATAATCAAACAGTTGGAAGACACATACTTTACTAGAAAACAAATTTACCTCCTCGTACTTCTGAGCTCTGTTGCACAGAAACGTACATATTGAAGGGTTTTCCCGTTTTGGAAACGTTTCCGACGGAAACCTTGTGAAACACCAAAAAAAGGCTTGGGTCCGTTTCCTAAATAATCAAAAAATTTGAAAACGTTTTGGATGTGGAAACGCGTTTCCATTGAGACTATAAAACAACTAAAAATCCATGTTTCTGATTTTCTCTACGTTTCCTAAATAAGTCAACCCTAATTTCCTCCACGTTTGCTTCTAACAATTATGTGCAACATAAAAAAAAAAAACCTAACAACTAAAAGTCCCACAAAGCCACAACATTTTTATTATTTTTCCTCTTTTATTGACACTATTGCATCTCTAGAAGAGAAAAAAGAGCCGAATCTTCATTAATCATCAGGATTCAGATAATTATTTTTTATATGTTATTTGTTGAATACTTGAATTGAATCAAATAAATATAAATGCTAACTTTGTTTTAATATAAACAAATTTTCAATTTGGTTGAATTATAGATTTTATATATTTAATACAAACAAACTTTCAAATTATAATTTTTTTAAATACATTATTATATTTTTAATATTTACAAAGATATCTATATATTTTTATTATTTACACGTTTCCCCCACGTTTCCATTTCCAATATTTTTTAAAATTGATGTTTCTCGTTCCCGTTTCCATTTCCGTTTCCCGTTTCCGTGCTACATAGACTGTAAATCATAATGCAATTTCATTTGGAACAAAAATAAAAAATAAAATAAAAAGCACCTTTATAGTGCCACCATAAATCATAATGCTAGGACGGTTCAGCCTCCCCATCGCCATTATAGTACCAGGCATCTGACCAAAATCAGAGAGATGAATTCAACTTACAAGAAGTCATTCAAAATCCAACCAACA
>CAODLS010377211.1:0-13281 GCA_948243855.1 Flueggea neowawraea
AATCCAACAAAGCCTTACACTAAGATTGATTGTGGCTCAAACCTCTAAAGTCAACAATGTTGATTATGGCTCACCCCTCTAAGGCCAACAATGTTGATTACGGCTCAAAACTTTAAGGCCATTACAATGTTGTTTTCTATAGGTTCACAACCAATCTTCTCCACACTCTTAAAGTGTTTAGAAAATGTTTACAAAAATGTGAAAGCTTTATGCTATAGTTGATATGTTGACATAATACTCTTGATCTTCTCTCTGACTTGATTTTGGTGTTTTGGGAATGATGGAATCATGAAAACATTTTGGACTTGAAAACATATGATCATCCACGTTTTTCTGCCATTCCTTGGTGTATTTATAACTTCTCCAAGCCATTTGACCGTTGGTGTTGAGAAACTAGCCGTTGGAGACTGTTTCTGCCCATTGCAAATGTCTGTGCCATTCTCACGTACGTCACACTTTCATTACGTACGTTATCTGGGTTTTTTTGCAGCTCAAGTACGTTGGCTTTTCATCTCATGTACGTTGATCATCTTTGAGCAAGCTTTGCGTACGTTAACATATATCTGACGTACGTCAATTACAACACACGTACGTGAACTTTTCGTTACGTGCGTGAAACATGCTTTAAAGGGTTCCAGTAGCTTCTGCTTTTCTTCAGACTCTATCTCACATACGTTACATACTTTTGACGTACGTGAAGCACTTGCAGTGGCTTATTTCATAACTCCGAGCTCTCCAACGTGTTATACTTCAAGTCAATGGTTTTGCACATATTCAAAACACAAAAGAAACTTAATGTTGATCACCCTTGATCCAACATTAACAATATTTAAAAAAATAAAAAAAAATTGGTTTGAACCAGACCAAATCAGAACCAAAACCGCTAACCAAACCGGATCAAATCGTTGACCAAACCAGCCAAATCGGAATCGAACTAGAGCCATCCCAAACAGTGGAGCCATCGTCCGATTCACAAACCTAAACTACCGATTCGTGAACCGTGGCCACAGTGGCGGAGCCGCGTTACGGCTAGCATGAGCCCGGACCCCTGCTTCCACCGGAGAAGGCCCTCCTTCGGCGAGGCTCCGCCATTGACCCTTACTCTTGCCGCCATGAATTCTCTTCTATGGCTGCTCCTCTTCTTGTTCACAAAGAAGAAGAAGAAGAAGAAGCAGCAGCCTGGGTTGGGCTTCTCTTAGTAAAAAGAGAACCCCTGGACTTTTTTTAAATAGAAATGAAGCGCAAAAGATAAGCTCATTGTGTTGGATTTTCTAATAATTTTTTTAATTTATCTTATATAATTGTTTTTATCTTGTATAGTTGTATTTAATTAATTTAGTCAAATGTATATATTTTTTTAATTAGAATTGATGAATGATCTGCTGGTGGTATATATTAAGAAATTAATTTTTATAACTATTGATAATGATACTATTTTACAACTCTTTTGGAGCACACACTTGGGAAAATGGATTTAGTAGATTAGTGTGGCGTATGCATATGAATAAAAATCATACAAATAAGGAATTTTCTCTCTCTCTCTCTCTTTATATATATATATACTAACCTTTTGTATACGTGCGTTGTACATTATTAAAGTCTTTTTATTTATAAGTTAAATATTTTTTAATATAAATAAATTCTTTAAAATTTTTATAGTCAATTTTCATCACATAAAATGAGAAAAAACATAAAATTATGTAATAAAAAATTTAATTGAATATGATTATTTTTTTTATAAGTCAATTATGTTTTTTAATACGTTACATATAACGATATTAGTACGTTACATGTAGGCATAATCTTTAAGTGTAAAATTAAATATTACTACTATGGATATTCACACTCAAAAGAGATATACTACATAATAACTATAACATATATAAATGTATAGATGTGGAAAAAAAATTGGATAATTTTATCCCTCTTTTTTATTCATAATACTTCTAAGTCTATTATTTTATAAGTATATTATAATTATTCACCATTAAAAACTTAAGTAGAAAAGAAAAATATCAACACGAAAAAAATATCAATACAGATTGATATAAGATAATAGTTATCAGGTCACTTTTTATCTTGATACAAATTTCAAAAATGATCTTAATCCAATGATAATATTTTTTGAAAAGTTAATGGATTTGCATAAAATCATTTTTGAAATTTGTATCAAGATAAAAAAAATTGTAACCTGATTACAAAATTCATAGCATAAGGATGTAACCTGATATCAAAATTGATAGCATATGTATTCAATTCTTTATTAATATATTTTTTCATAAATCCAGTGTAATACTTAATAATAATAATTAATATTTTAAAAGTTTATCCACGGCATTAAATTTGCAATTATTAAAAAAAATAAAGATATATTTGTAATTATCAAAAATAAATAAAGGTATAATAGTCTGGATACCTAACCCTCAGATTGAATGGATTGGATATATTGGTGCCTAAACCTTTGCTTGAATCGATTATTTTCTTTTTTGTGTAGTCTATTATTCTACTAATCACATCTTTCGTGGCTAAATTGCCCAATTAATATTAAATTCTATTAGGACCCTCTCTTTTTCACTATTTCTCTATTCCTACGTTACTGTAAGATAATGACTATATATTGTCAGATAATCTTGTCAAGTTAATTTGGTTACAGTTGAAAATCATGAAGCTTAATAAAATCCTATTGGAGTGCAAATTTCTTTGGAAGAAATCAATTGTTCTCGTGATATTAGATGTGTTTGCATTCAATTCTTTTAATATATATTTTTTTCGTAAATCTAGTGTAATACTTATCTGGTAGTTTATCATAATAACAATTAATATTTTAAAATTTTATCCACAACATTAAATTTGTAATTATTAAAAATAAATAAGAATATATTTGTCATTATAAAGAATAAATAAGGGTATAATAGTTTAATTTTTTTTCTAATATTTATACATTTATATATGTTGTGATATATATATAAATCACAACATATATGTGCAATACGGAAGAAATTTGTATCTACCACTACAACAAACACTTCTAATGACTCTATTCACATCTGGAACTCCCCCTTCAAATATTCATAGGTTTCGTTTCCAAATACTATAAAAGGTACTCGCAAAAGCAACTCTTCGAATATGAGATGTTTTACTTTTAGAGCCCGCCTTCCTAACAAGCCAGGTTACTTCTCTTTTCCAGTGTGATGGCCTTCGAGTGATCTGGCATTTGTACTAATATTTTGATTATGCCCTTGTTTGCGTTTAAATAGTGCAAGTCTAAGTTGTCTTAGTTATAGATCTTATTATATATATATATTTTTTAACAAAAGACCATACCTAATACGATCCAACCAGTTGGGCTGCAGATCTTATTATAATGTGAATCCAATTATGCAAGAGTTCAATAACAACAAATTCAGACTATTACACTTGTTATTTAATTATGAAATATTATGTAATATTTATTAATAACTGTTATCCATAAAATAAGATTATTAAGGACAAATTGTTAAACAAATTTATACTCTAGAGATGGGTGAACAAGAACAATAGTAAATTAATTTTTTTCGCCCTACAAAATAAAAAACACATGGGAAAATGGATTTAGTAGCTTAGTGTGGCGTATGCATATGAATAAACAATTATACAAATAAGATTTTTTTTTATATCTCTCTCTCTCTCTATATATATATATATATTGGTCAACAAGTTAATTTTATTGCCGAAAAAAGATACGTATATAGTTCTATACAAACTTAACCTTCTCCCTCAGCACCCTGTACAAACTCATTTTAACTCCAACTCTGAAGCATACTGCTATATGTACAATACAGAAGAAATTTGTATCTAACACTATAACAAACACTTCTAATGACTCTATTCACATCTGGAACTCCCCCTTCAAATATTCATAGGTTTCGTTCTTTCCAAATACTATAAACAGTACTCGCAAAAGGAACTCTTCGAATCTGAGATGTTCTACTTTTAGAGCCCGCCTTCCTAACAAACCAGGTTACTTCTCTTTTTCAGTGTAATGGCCTTCGAGTGATCTGGCATTTGCTTAAAATATTCTTCCAAATGCCATTTGTGAAAGAACATTCAAAGAACATATGCTTCACTATTTTTGCTTCTGCACCACAAAAAACACAGGCATCTTCTGTGCAGACACCCCATTTCAATAGTCTGTGCTTTGTTAATAGCCTCTCTTTGATTGCCAACCAAACAATAAAAGCATGTTTAGGAATGTGGTTAGAGCCCCATACAAGTCTATACCAAGGAACTGTTGAGTTCGGTTTTGATGATGATTGCAAAACATCCATGAATGAAGTACAAGTTGCAGACTTGCCGATATTTGGCCTCAGCACACGTTCCTCTTTACTAACGCACGTAGATGATGTGAAAATGGCATTAAAGGGCACTAAGGTGGAACCAAGGGACGTTGAAGAACGTTAAATGGATGACAATCAGATGCAGTGGCATCAGGTGTTGATTAATGCCAGTTGAAGATGATCAAAGCACATTATAGAGGTTTTGGTTGATGAGGAAGACGTTGTTCCATGGTTTCTCTCCACCTAAAAGTGAGGAAGATAGTGGATTAAAATTCTCTAGGGGATCTAGAGGAGTACTCGTAGGTCAAGGAGGACCAAACCATTATAAATCGGATTTATGCTCTCTTTCCTTACTCTCTCTTTCTTGCTTTGCATTTGCATTTGATTTATATTATTGAGAGTGTGAATTGGTGTTTTTAAAGCTTCCACATTTAACTTTGATATTGGTTTGAAAAGAGCTTTGTTATTTAATTTAGTTTGCAAAAGATTTTCAACAAAGTTTTCTTAAACTCTTTAAAACTCCAATTCAATCCCTCTTGGATTGTCATTCCATTTCATATATCGGGACCAAATCTGAATATTATAGTTAGTATCAGAGCTTGTGCTCTTGGTATTTATTTTTGACTTATCATCCAAAGATTTAAAGATTCTAAAAATGGCATTTTTAGATAGCATTCATAGATATGAAGGTTTGACTATTAATCGTGCTCCTTTCTTTGATGTCAATGATTATATATATTGGAAAACAAGGATGAGGGTCTTTCTACAATCAGAAAACATAGACATTCGGGATGTTGTTGAGAAAGGTCCATATGTGCCAACTAAGCTTCTAGATGGAAAACAAGTGAAGAAGCCGAAAGAGGAGTGAAATGAAAATAACAAAAAGCGCATCTCCTACAACCACAAAGCTATGCATGTTCTCTACTGCTCTTTGAACAAATCTCAATTCAACAAGGTTCAACAATGCTCAAATGCTCAAGAAATTTGGCAAACCTTAGAGGTTGCTTATGAATGAACAAACCAAGTTAAGGAGAACAAAATCTCTCTTTTTGTCCATAAATATGAACTATTCAAGATGAATGAGGATGAATCCATTCAGAACTATTTGATCGATTCAATTACATCCTCAATGGCCTCAACTTTCTTGGCAAATCCTACACAAATTATGAGATTGTGAGGAAGATTTTAAGGGCTTTGCCAAAATCATGGGCTTCCAAGAAGGATGCAATTTTAGAAGCCAATGATCTAAACTCTTTGCCTTTGGAGGAGTTAATTGGCTCTTTGCTTACTCATGAAATGAGTATGAAAGAAGATGAAGAGAAGGAAGGAAAGAAAAAGAAGAAGAAGAGGATAGATTTGGGCATTGCACATTGAAAGCTTCAAAGCACATTGAAAGCTCAAGTGATGATGATGATGAAGAGGTTGATTCTCATGATGTGGAGTAACTCACAAAGAGATTCTGAAAATTTCTCAACATGAAAAAAGAAGCAAAAGAGGCAAGCAAGAGAAAGAGCAAACTCATTTGCTATAAGTGTAATGAACAGGGCTATGTCAAATAGGATTGTCCATATTTGAAGAAGCACAGAAAAAGGAGGAAAATGAGAGTTATTGATTATATCTCAAGCTCAAGTGATGATGATGTTCAAATTCATGTATGTTTTGTCATTATCAAAAAAGGAGGAGATTGTTGAGTTCGATTTTGATGATGATGAATGTAAAACATCCATGAAAGAAGTGCAAAGTTGAAGACTTGCCAATATTTGGCCACAACACACATTCTTCTCTACTAACGCAAGTAGATGACGTGAAAATGGCATTAAGGGGATCTAAGGTGGAACCAAAGGACGTTGAAGAACGTTAAATGGATGACAATCAGATACAGTGGCATCAGGTGTTGATCAATGCACGTTGTCAAGGTTCAGGTTGATGAGGAAAACGTTGTTTCACAAGCAAGGAACGATGATGATGCAAAGGAGGAATCTTTGAAGAACAATGAACAACACACGTTACAAATGAGCAACACACGTTGACGATGATCGAATGAGGACAAAGTCAAGACGCTCCTTCGGAATTGAATTTGAATATTCCTGACACAGTGACGTGTCATCAAAGGTGTGATCTTGAGATGAAGTCGACAACGCGCGTTGCAGAAGGAACAAGGCTCGTTGATGATCATCTAGGTGAAAGTGCACATTATGGAAAATGGAGCAAGGCACACTGATCATTCATCAAGGCACATTGAAGATATTATCAAAGGGCGTTAATGATCATCAAGGCATGCTAATGAAAACTGTTTTTCAACCATAAGCACTGCAACTTCAACAACACACGTTGATGGACAACAACACACGTTGATCATTGAAAACATACTTAAAGAACGTGAGTTAATGAAGAAGAATGCACGTTAATACCGATGACGTCAATTAAAACAGAATGCTTTACTCTCTCACAACGGCTACTTGAAGGCTTCCAACGGCTATATTTCTAAGAGTAGCTATAAATAAACGTCTCATAACAGAAGAGAAGTAAGAGAGACCTTTTTCAAGAGTTGCTATTCATTTTCTCTCACACTTATACATTTCTAACCCATTTAAGCCATTTACTTGCAATCTATTTGTTGGATTGGTGTGAGCTTGATATTGCTATATCTTGGGTTAATTCTGTAACAAGCAAGGTTGTTTGCTTGAGGTAGATATGTTTCCTTGTATGCCTTAGAAAAACAAGAGTGGTTACTAGTAGTCTTAGAAAACTAGTGGGTAATGGTTTGCTAGTTGAGCCCACAAAAACTAGTGGTTTGATTTTCTAGTTGAGCCCACAAAAACTAGGAGAATGATTTTCTTGTTGAGCTTGTAAAAACAAGGTGTAACGATTTGCTTGTTGATCCTGCAAAAACAAGTGTTGTAAACGATTTTTGTCCACCCGGAAGTGAGGAAGATAGTGGATTGAAATTCTCTAGGGGATCTAGAGGAGTGGAGGTAGGTAGGTCAAGGAGGACCGAACCACTATAAATCGAATTTGTGTTCTCTTTCCTTACTCTCTCTTACTTGCTTTGCATTTGATTTATATTATTGAGAGTGTGAATTTGTGTTTTTAGAGTTTTCGTAGTTAACTTTGATATTGGTTTGAAAAGAGTTTTGTTATTTATTTTAATTTGCAAAAGATTTTTAACAAAATTTTCTCAAACTCTTCAAAATTCCAATTCAGCCTCCTCTTGGATTGTCATTTCATTGCATATATTGGAACCGAATCCGAATATTACAGGAACCTTAGCCCCTTTTGGACGAAGGTGATTCCAAGCAGAGGCAATAGTGTGTTCTCCATTGATTGTTAAGTTCCAGGATATCTGATCTCCCCTCTTCAATCTGCAATTGTTTGATCTTGTCCCATACCATATGTACTTGAGAATTAGAAGCTCTTGGTAAATTCCAATGCCCCTTATTTAGTACATCACCAACTCTAGCTATTCTGGCTATGCCAGTGTCCTCTACACAATTATCTTCATACTAGTCTGCTAGAGCTAGACCTTCTAGCCACGGATCATACCAAAAAGAAAAGGATTTACCATTGCCAATCGTGTAATCTTAACAGTTCTTAATGTGCCTTCGCAGCAGTAATAATTGCCTCCAATGCCAGCTGTCATTAGGAGTCTTTACAATCCCCCCAAAGCTTAGGTTCTTAAGTTTATTCTGACTAACCCATTTGGCCCATAAGCTCTCCTTGTTTGTAAGGAGACCTTATATATTTTTGCCAACAGTAGCATAATTCCAGGATCTGAGATCTTTTATTCCTAATCCCCCTTCCTGTTTAGGTAAGCAAAGTTCTTTAAAAGCCACTAAGCTCCTCTTCCTATCAACGCCATTACCATACCAAAGAAAGCTTTTAGTAAACCTGTCAATCTCTTCTCATACAGCAGCCGATAATACAAATACAGAGCAAAAGTATACATGTAAGCTATGTAGAACAGAATTAATAAGTTGTACTCTACCTCCATATGATAAATTTCTTATTTTCCAGTAAGAGATTTTGGCTAATATTTTCTGCAGAATGGCAGAGCAATGCTCTTTTTTTTAGACGAGTGGAAATCAAGGGTATACCCAAATATGTAACCGGCAATTGTCCCTATTTGAAGTTGAGAAGGTCCAGTATTTTCTGTTTCTCCATATATTTGACACCACTAAAGAATATGACACTTTTATTATCATTAACCATCAAGCCAGACACAGCAGAAAAGTGATCCAGGATCTGCTCGACTTCCTTCATAGCTTGCTCCTTGCCACTGCTGAATATGAATGAATCGTTAGCAAAAATAAGATGATTCAATTTCAAGTTGGCACATCTAGGATGATACTCAAATGATTACGGTAGCTTAGCAGCAAAACATCTAGTGAGGTACTCCATTGCTGTCACAAATAATAAATGAGAAATATGATCTCATTGTCTCAAACCTTTCTTTCCTGCAAAAAAACCCTTCTAAGCTACCATTCATCATCGCTGAAAACATAGGGGTTCTCATGCATTCCATAATCCATTTTATGAATACTGAAGGAAAGTGTAGACCAATGAGACATTCCTCCATAAAATCCCAAGAAACAGATTCATAGGCCTTTTTTAGGTCTACTTTAAGAGCACAATTTGGTTTACCTTTCCGCCGATGATAACCCCGCACTAATTCATGAGCAATCAATACATTGTCCACAATTCTCCTATGCTTAACAAAAGCAGACTGGTTTGGAGAAATAATACAGTTCATAGCTTGGCCAAGTCTAGTTGTCAGGACCTTTGAAATGATTTTGTAGAGGATTGTGCAACATGCTATCGGTCTATAGTCAGTCAAGCCTGTTGGATTTTGTTTTTTTTTTTGATAATCACCAATGCAGTAGTATTAATCTGCCTTAGTAATTTTCCTGAAGCAAAGAAATCCTGTACTGCTTGAGTTATATCAATCCCTACCACTTCCCACGCTTGTTTGAAAAAATATGCATTATACCCATCAACTCCAGAAGCTTTATTACTATCAATAGACAATAAGGAATTCTTGATTTTTTTCGTTAGTAACCGGTTTGCCCTGCTCCACACTGAGATTTTTTGTCAAACAACTACCCACCTCATAATCAATAGTACCTTTTGATGTATCAACTTCCCCCAATAGATTTGAGTAAAACTCAATCATTGCTTCAGCTATCTGTTTTTAATCTTGGAGAATAACACCATCAGATATATGTAAGCTCACAATACGATTTCTGGCATTTCGAATCTTCAGGGAATCATAAAAAAATCTTCTGTTGAGATTTCCCTAATTCACCTAGTCCACCCTTGATTTTTGTTTATAGAAGCTTTCTTCCTGCATGCGAATTTTTCTGTAGTGACTGACAATGGCCCTTTCTTTATCCAGTAAAGAGGAATAGTAGGTTCCATTTGGAAGTTACTTTGTATTTTCTCCAAGAGCCCCCTGCATCTATTAACTCTCTCAGATATTTTAGAAAAAAGGCTATTCTACTAAGCCCTTTCAATTCCTGTTTTAGCCTCTTCAATTTGGTCCACACCCTAAACATGGCAGTCCCTTCAACCTCAATTTGCCAATTCTGTCTAACCATGGTTAAGAAGGAATGGTGGTTAGTCCACATATTGAAAAATTGAAATGGTGGCTTCTTCCTCTTTTCCCCTTGCTTCACATGGATAATAATGAGATAGTGGTCTGATATGCCAGGTGGTAGAACATTATAATCCGATTCTATATACTTGTCAAGCCAAATAGCATTTACAAAGCTTTTATCCAACTTCCTCCAGATCATGTTTTCTCCATCCTGGTTGTTAGTCCATGTGTAATAACAACCTTTTTTTTTAAGGTCTGTTAAACCCCTTGACAGTAGACAATTATGAAAGCTAGATCCAATCTCCTCCACTTTTGCCCCCCAATCTCTCAGAGTTACTTAGAATCGCATTGAAATCACCACTCACCACCCAACTATCATCCATATTCCTTGCTATCCCTGTCAGATCATTCCAAAGAACTTCCCTCTACTATGGAAAATTTGATCCATACATGATCGACCACCAGAACTTCTCCTGCCCTACCACACACTGACAATGAATCATCTGATCAGAAAAGAAAACTGGATTTACAATGATTTTGTTCTCGTAAAAAAATATCCAGATTATTCCCCCTGAGCACAATTATAGTTGTAATGAGTTTCCATTTTTCCAACCTCAAATTCCCAAAAATCTTCTCCATATTATCTTGCTTAACTATGGTTTCTAAAATCCCCATAGTTGCCACTCTGTTTAAAAATCAAAGTCTTCAACTCTGACTGTTTCAAGGGGTCATTAAGACCCCCTAACATTCCAATTCCCTATCAACATCTTCCTATATCCGGGGATTTAATAATCCTCTTCGATCTGCCTTCACCTACTACCTAATCATTGTCAATCCAGGCAAGGTTTTGGCCACTGAACCAGATCTACGTAATCCACTTCCTTCACCAACATTCTTACTAACCAGATCTTCTGTACTTGCCCTTGAATCCCCACTATTCTTTTTGGTCTCTACTCTAGAGGCCAACCTTGATTTAGAAACCTGTAACCCCTATAGTTTTCTCAATAACTACAATACTAGCTTGAGGTGGATTTGTTATCGTAGGCGCATGCTGAACTTCATCTTGAGCTACATCCACACCATCCTTTTTCTTTTCCTGCCATATCCGTTTGTTTCTTTTATCATTCGGACAGTTTTCCCTGGTGTGACCCAAGCCCAAAAGTTAAGCACTTAGTCGGTTTCCATTCATATTCAACTTTCTGAACCTGTTGATTCCCCATCTTATCTTCTAATATAACCTCCTCTGAAAATTCCCCATTAACCTCCATTTCCACTAGCAATCTCGCATAACCCAATCTTGTTTTCTGGATAGTACATTTATCACAGAACAAAGATTTACCCAAAATACTTCCAATTCAACTTAATAGCTCAATGGTCCAAAATCCCATGGTAGTAAAGGCAAGAGAATCCAGAGAAGTAATACCTTAATCTCAAATAAGTCCAATTTCAACCTTGGAATACATGCTTTGAGTATCAAAGGTCTACTGTCAAAAGTGTAAGGCCCCCTCGTTAACACCAGATCTTTTGCTTCCTCACTCATAAACTAAAAGAGGAACACATTATTCTAAATCCAATGCACAGACTGCAGACCCAACGACTTCCACCTTGCCATTGTAAAAGCCTCTATTTGCTTGAAGTTGGGGTTCATCCCATAAACACTCCCTATCAATGCATAAGGACATTTATTCGATTCCCTTGCAACCTCATCAGACCTATATTTCACCACTTTTATTCCATTTTAAACCATAGGAGGCACAAATCGCAAATCACAATAGGAGTAACACAAATGATTAGTTCGAAATAGATCAGCCCAAGTTGATGTAGGCTTACCATTCTCATCAATCTCACCCTTACTTGTAGAAAGAGTGCTTCTCAAATCTTCCACTATCCGAACTTCAGTTGCAGCCATTTCGCCATCATCATCATCAGTTCCAGTCCCACCAGGATCAATTACCTATTCAACCTCTTGAAAAAGAGCTTCTTGTGAATTATCAGAACTGAAACACCCCGTTCGATTCTTAGATGGATTTTTGAGGATTTAATTTTGTTTTCGAGAAAAGAGCATGTTACTTGATAAACGCATATTTATACGTATTTTTGTGCATCAATTTATATTGTTTTGAATACGAATTGAGTGTTTTTCATTAGTTTTGGTACATCTACACTTTATATTCTGTTTTTCAGGTTAATTGATGATGTCTTGGTGAAATGAAGGAAAGCAAGTCGAAATCGGACTTGAACAATGATATTTGAGGCATTGGGAGTGAGACACGGCCTTGGAATGATGAAACACGTCCGTGGGACACTTGAGGAAGCAAATCCGTGCACAACTGAGCATCCATGGACAGAGTTTTGAGGTCCACAGCTGTGGGAATGGGCATGTAACCCACTGGAACTTGAAAACAAATGAACACGGACAAGAATTATAACACACGGACATGAAAGGCATGGACACGGACAAGAAGCCGTGTCCGTGTAGTTGGCAACCGAAGAAAACTGGACATCCACGACCAGATATGTTATTACACGGACATGATGGACTGGACACGGACAGAAACCATGTCCGTGTCCATTGGTAAGGTGCGAAATTTAAGGAATTTTAATGGCACACGGACGGGGAAGCTTGGGCATGGTTGTGCCCGTGTCTTATTCCAGATGCCCTAAATCGCCTATTTAAGTGGGGTTTCAGCATTGATTGAAGGGGAGCTGACTTGGAGACACAAATTCATATCTTTAGAGGCCAGAGAACATGGGAGCAAAGGAGAACATCATTGGGCATCAAGGACGAAGCGATTTCGCGAAGAATTGGAGGATTCAATCATGGGTTTTCCTTCTCTATCTAGATTTCGCTTTGAACTTGTTGTTTATCTCTCTTTAGTTATGAACTAATTATATTGCGTACCAAGATGTGATGAACCCTAGGCAGGTTATTTGATGCTGGATTATGTTATTTATTCAATTGATTTATTGATTGCGGCTCAGTTATGATTTATATTGTGTATTGTTGAATTGATTGTTGCTAGCCTTTCGATTCCAATATTGTTTCGTGCATGTGCAATCGAGAGATTTTGTGTATGATAGACCGTTCATAATTGAGAGGAATTGCATGCAAACCTAGAGATAGGTCAACATAAATCCTCCGGATTAGGGTCAAACCTAATAGTGAAATTCATATAGCAGAGTGTTAAAGCAACGATAGGGGTTTTAATTAGGAAGAGATTCCGATTAATCAACCTAGTCGTTAGGCATTAGCTAACTAGAGAGAGAGGTTAATATACCTTAGGAATTTTCACGGTCCAATTGCCTGAATGATTGTTTGAATAACGAATCCTTGTTACTTAATTTGGTCTAGGGGGATTCAGCGTCTAGGTA
>CAODLS010377219.1:0-12414 GCA_948243855.1 Flueggea neowawraea
TTATTAAGTTTTAAATCAAGAAGTACACTAGGTGCACAATCACCATCTCGGTCTTAATAGTTAACCATATTAAATTCAATTTTATGAACAATAACTAATGACTGTTTGGATTCACTTTTAAAGTCCATTTGACTTAGGAGAATCTATGTTGGTCGTCTCAATTATCAAGTTCAACTCAATAATTGGACAATAAATTAACAAAGTAA
This sequence comes from Flueggea neowawraea, assembly GCA_948243855.1. NCBI lineage: Eukaryota > Viridiplantae > Streptophyta > Magnoliopsida > Malpighiales > Phyllanthaceae > Flueggea > Flueggea neowawraea. The sequence goes on from CAODLS010377219.1 coordinate 207, forward strand.
GGCAAATCAACATAATCATATGCCAAAATAATAAATGGAATAAGCATCATTTATTGAACCAACATGCAATTTAAACAATCAATCTCAATGGTAACATACATACGTGAACATTGGACATCATTAGCACATAAAAGATATTTGCAAAAATATATCCCCAAACAATACTAGATGAATATAGTACTAAGCTTATATCTACCAATTGAGTACAAAATGGATCATTATTCAACTTGTTAAAATAGAATTCGTAAATGGTTGTGCCTACTTCTCAAAAATCTATTAATCATGCGACTTAAAGTGGATGCACCCACTTTTCTCGATCTCTTTTTTTCGATCATGGAGCAATCTTGAACATACCAATTTTAAATGCTCTTACTCTCTAGAATCTCTTTCGACAACACTTAGGTGATCATGTTTCTATGAAAGGACCAATGACTTAGTCAATATTGTCGATGAGAATCATAATCTTTATGAAGTAAAAAAAAACCTTTCATCACCTTTGTACACTTTAATGCACAATCACATTCTTCCCTTTATAACCACTACCTTTCCAAAAAATGCTCGTTTTAAGAAACGTGTAAACCCTTCCTTAATTCGCACTTTACTCAATGCAATTTGGATTTATCTTATTTTGATATTTGTAATTAAATTACAAATATAACATGCATATATGTACTAGCGTATTATCCCAATGATTGACATAAAACCATATTTGTACATTTTAAAATCAATTATTTTGAAAACTAATTTTCAAAAATAATTCTTAACAGAAAACACAATTTTCAAACAATTTTTAATACTCAAAAAATTGGAAAAAAAAAAGAAGCTCCCTTCTCTTTTGCCACGTGTTGTCGCACAGTGAAGCCACGTGTTGACACACGACACATGTCAGGCCTTGGTTGGTCCATTTGTGGATGACGTGGCTGTAATGGTCCAAAAGTGGAAGTACTCACTATTTACATTAGCTTGTTTTTCAGCAATGGCTTGCATTTAAATCTACAGATAAATTAATTTAAACAAGGAAAAAATAATTAAAAAATCCTTCAAACGACCAAACGAAAAAATCAAGTAGAAATTATAGTGATTTTTCCGCTACAAAAATATTTCAATGTCCTACCTTTTAATAATAACACTATGTTTGGAACAAATGAATTCCACAAAATTTTGTGGAATTCATTTGCAATTTTAAATTTTTGTGTTTGAAAGAAAAAAAAATATTCATTTTAATTTTAAGAATTGAATTATATGGAATTCAACATAACTAAAGAAATTCTTATCAAAACATGTGGGATTTCCAAATGAATTCTACAAAATTGTAGATACTTATTTTATATACTAAAATTACCCCTCTTTGTTATTGCTTATACCAAAATTATCCCTTCTCTTTATCACTTATACCACAAAATTATCCCTCTCTCTCTCTCCCTCTCCCTCTCTCCCTCAATTCTCTCTCCCTCACTCTTTCCCTCGCTCTCTCTCACTCTCTCTCTCTCCCTCTAAAAAAATATATAATTATTTAATATTAAATTCATATTACTGAATGAAATTTTTATGATTTCAATTAATAAATTCACCAAAAGAGTGAAAGCCAATCTTAATGTTATTTAAAGGAATGATGGAAACAAAATCCATTGGATCTACGAAAACCAACGCTTTTGGTGACAGTAGGAAAGTTACAATAAAAATAATTGGATTTTACTTTTAAATTATACGTATTCTCACACTTGCACTATGTTAATAAATAATGAATTTTAACAAATAATGCATATAAATTCATTTTATATATAGGTCATGTTCCACGAGTTAATAAAGGGAATTCGAAAGACGATTCTTGCACGTCTTTATATAATGACAGAAGTATGCATTCTCATCCACCACAGTCGCAAATTTGAAGCCATAGTTGTAGCTTTTGCTCAAGCTAGACACCAGAAGAATGAGTCTCTTGGGGAAATTGGAGACTGATGTACAAATCGACACTTCTGTAGAGAAGTTTCATGAGCTTCTCAGTACCAAACCAAACCAAATACCAATTATATCTCCACAAACCAAAAAAGGCTGTGATTTAGTCGAGGGCGAGTGGGGCAAACAAGGCAGTGTCATCCGCTGGCATTTTGAGAAATGTATATACATATGTTTAGTTTATTTTTGGTCATAATTGAAGTTGGTTTATTTCTTTGATATAATTATTATATTCTAATTTTTTGGCATGATCATTTAATTTTAATTCTGCTACAAATAATCACTGTCAAAATTTAGGTACCAAGTTTAGTGTTCTATTATTGCAATCAACTGGGATATGTATTTGGATGGATGAGTCATTCCATATAGATACTAGAGATTTTCTAAGGGCACATTACAAACATGGTATACGTGAAATATGAAAATTAAATATTTACTAAACTTCAGTTTTTTTATTAGTCTAAAATACAATTTTAACTTTTTTCTTTTATATTGTGTATTTCATATAGTACATGTCTGGTTTTCTTTTAGCATATATTTGGTTTACTGCAAGCTCATATCTATTGTTAAAAAAAACAAAAAGAGTCGAGATGGTACTTTTATATTCATTTTCAGATTTTTCAATATTTGTCTAAGAGATTCATTTTACATATTATAGCTAAAACTATTATTGGCTCATTGATTTCTTTTATTAAACAATTAGAAATTTTTTTCTGGCGGTTTAATTCCAATTTCCACCGCAAGAGGAAATTTCATATTATTTCACCTCACTAACAATCACAAGCCACAAGTCACAAACAAAATTTCCAATTCTTTTTCTACAAGAAGAATCAAATCCCAATTCTCTGAATTAATCATTAGTTTCATGTATGACAATGCAGATGGAGTTCCAGCATTTGCAGGAGACCGTGTAACGTTAATAGATAATGCGAATTTCTTGATCACCATGGAAACGATCAGAGGGACTAATGAGAAATTGTACAAAAGCTGCAAATTCAAAGCTCAAGCCATTCCTAAGCCTCAGGGTTGTGTGGTTCATTGGACCATTGAATATGAGAAAGCCAACGATAACATTCCTGACCTACATGGACTTATTCAGTTTGTTACCATTATGACAAAAGATATCGATGCTCATCTTACTAAGGCATGAACCCATTATTATTGTTATCTTAATTGATTGACGTGTACTTTTTATGTACTCTAATTGAACTTAATTTAAAGAGTACCCATTGTTTTACTCCACAAGGTGCACCATCTAAGATTTTGTTTCTAGTATATGAGCATATTTTCAGAAGGTGACTCCATTAAGTATGTAAGGCTGCGATGCTTGTGGATGGTAGAAGGATCTGCGAAAGAAACGGAAAGAAAGAGTTGTGAGGAAGTTGCGCGTCTTTACTTTGACGAGCTCTTAGCCTTCCATGTTGTGGAGAGGACTAATGATGGAAGGATCAAGACATGCCACAGCCTACACTTCTTCCTGAGATATTTATTCAGAAATTTAGAGACCACAACTTTGTTGAGATTGTTAGATGAAAAAGCGCAACTAGGCCTCAGATAATTCGAAGGTTATCGGTTCAGACAGGCTCCTAAACATCCAAAGAAACATGATTGTTTCTCATCTTGTAAAACTTGTTATCCGGTGCTGTCGATTAGTGGAGGATGAACCTTTAAGCATTGAAAGTTTTCTCTATCTAAAAAGTCAGCAGTCTTCGCGAAGGTAATGAAAACATTAATCACATCCCAAAAATACATTTCAGCAAATGGGGGCAACGAATGGTGAGGAACTCACAAGGCCAGTGATGCGATCCTGCACGCAGAGGTGTAAATCAATGGGGATCCTATAGAGATTTGAGTATTGAAAATTCTTTTGAGAATGATAATTTTGTCCGAGTTCGATTTGGAGGAGTTTTGTTGAAAGTCAATTGCACACCCACCATCTTGGAGAAATTACGTTGTGAGTACTTTTACAATTATGTTTTCTTTCGTATTTTTTAATGTATTAAAATTTCTAAAATGTTAAAAGTGGGATTCAAATTTCTGAAATGTCTAAATATATAAATGGTTTTGCTTTCTCTCACACACAATCTATCCGTCTGTGCTCCCTCTCCTTCTCTGCCTCCCTATCTGCTTCTCTCTCCTCTCCTTCTCGATCTTTGTGTCACCTAGATCCTCCGCCTCCTTGTCACAAGCCGTCGTTGTCCATTAAAACGGAGCGAGCAAGGAGTGTCGAAGAAGAGTGAACCATGATGAGGAGCGACTAGAGTGAGGGGAACGGTGCTAAAAGGGTGGCTTTTAGGGTTTCAAAACCCTAGCAACCGCCACCCATGAAGGCAAGGGTTCTTTACAAAATTATGTTGTGGCGCTAAGATTCTACAAATTCTATCAGTTGCTAGAATTCAAACTGTTTACTACCTTTTGTAATTTGTTTGCATTTTGCAATCACTTAGTTGATATTAGATATCAAAATTCTGAGCCATCTTAAATTTGGATAGCGACCAAACTTGTGATTTTTCATAATTGAATTGGAGAATAATATTTTGAATTCTACATCATGTAAAAACACTTTGATTTCTCTGCAACTTGGCTTTAAAGTTAAAGAGTGATTGCTGTTGAACTATCTCTAATTTTGGTTGGTTTTTCTTTTTCTTTCTTTATTTTTTTTGAAGTTTGAGTATCTTCCCATTTCATCAATGGAGAAGTCACAGCCTATCATGGACGAGTTCTTTGAGATATGGCAAGAAACTATCTCAACATACAGCGGTACCATATGCTACTGTAATGGCTCAATTGATGGCATTGCGGACCACTCAAGCATTGAGGAATTAGGAAGAGAAACTATGATGCCATTAATGTTGTATGATTTACCCTTTCATTTGAAGTTAATACCTATATCCTATTGTTAGACTACTGAGTTATGAGAGTGAGATCTGTTTTGAGTTAGTCATGTATTTGAACTTAGGGTCATGTATTTCGCTTGATATTAGGCTATTGTTTTATTGAGTTATCTCCACTACAAGACTATGATCTTTTTTGAGCCGTCTCATTTTGTACATATTTTTGTAATCATTTGTAACATTGAGAACAATTTGTTCTCATTTTTGTAATGGTTAAAGTGCTTAGTTTGTACTCAATTTTTGTATGTATTTGCTCGTACTCATTTTGTTCTCATTTTGTACTCGTTTGTGTTCAATTTGTACACAATTTTGTATGCAGTTGCTTGTTTGTACTAATTTTGTACTCGTTTATTTTTGGTTTGTTCTCGTGTTATACTTATTTTCGTATCATTATCATTTTCATATTGGGAATAATGAGAACAATTTGTTCTTGTGATGTACTCATTTTCATGTCTGAAAAAATAAGACCAATTTTTTTCTCATTTTGTACTTATTTTGTCGTCTGGTCAAACTTTCTAGTGTGTAATCAAACATGTAGTCAGTGTTGTAGAATTTTCCCGGGGATGCCTTGGTGAATTTTGGAGAGCGGAAGCGAGTTGGGGTGAGGCAAGAAAAACAACACCAAGATTTTTATAGTGATTCGGTCAACCATGCCTATGTCCACTACCTAAGTCTCACTTAGGCTTTTCACTAACAAAGATTGATTACAGCTCAATCCAACAAAACCTTATACCAAGGTTGATTGCGGATCAAACCTCTAAAACCAATAAGGTTGATTACGGCTCAAACCTCTAAGGCCAACAAGGTTGATTACGGCTCAAACCTCTAAAGCCATTACAATGTTGTTTTCCATAGGTTCACAACCAACCTTCCCCACACTCTCAAAGTGTTTACAAAAACATTTACAAAAATGAAAGCTTTATGCTAGAGTACATGTGTTGACACAATGTTCTTGATTTTCTCTCTAGCTTGAATTTGGTGTTTTGGGGGTGATGAAATGATAAAAACGTTTTAGCCTTGAAATCATATGATCATCCACGTTTTTCTGCCATTCCTTGACGTATTTATAGCTTTTCCAAGCCATTTGACCGTTGGTGTTGAGAAACTAGCCGTTGGAGACTGTTTATAGCCGTTGCAGCTGTTTGTGCCATTCTCATGTACGTTAACTGCATCAGAGTCTTTGTTTCACAATTCCGAACTTTCCAACGTATTTTGCTTCAACTCAAATGTTTTGGACATCTTCAAAACACAAAAAAAAACTTAATGTTTATCACCATTGAGAATTAAATTGATCTATTAATAGAAAGTAAATAATAAAACATTGTAATGTTTTGATCTTTGATGGTTGCAATCTTGTATAAGTAGTTCATATAACTTATCACATATGGTATAAATGATTTTATAATAGTAACATTTAAAATTGAGACAATAATAAAATTGCAGCCTACTAAAAATGAATACATTAAAGTTGAGATGATTGTACATATAATAGGCATAAACAAACATAACAATTTTCTTTTATTATGTTATAAAATTAAGAAAAATTCTATTTGACAAGTCATTTTATTCGCTCACACCGGATGTTAAACTCACAACCACTTAATGTTGGAGTTTAAGGTTGTAGACCATGTATTTCTCAAAGTATCGTCAATGAAGTGCGTAATGAGATTTAGAAAGAAAGGCAAGTTGAACCCGAGATACATTGGTCCATTTGAGATTATCGGCCGAGTTGGAGTTGTGGCGTATGAGTTGGGCTTACCACCTCAGTTTGCTTCTGTCCATCCAGTGTTTCACATTTCACTTCTGAGGAAGTATGTCTCTAATTTGTCTCATGTTCTGGCACCGCATTCGGTCGAGGTTAGGCTCAATTTATCTTATGACGAGGTTCTGTTAAGGATTGTTGATCGGCAGGTCAAAAGGCTCAGGAACAAAGAGATTACCTCAGTGAAGGTGATTTAAAGGCATCATTCCGATGAGGAGGCCACTTGGGAGGCCAAGGATGAGATGTGGAATAGATATCTGCACCTGTTCGATTCTGCCGATTCTTAGGTCAGTTCATTTTGTTTAAATCTCAACATTTCCATTTTTGCATAAGTTTCAGCATCTCTGCACTTAGTTTCTGCATGTCAGTTTCTACCATTGCATTTAGTATCTTCATCTTTGCATGTCTATGTAGTTTCAGTTCCTACATTATTGTTTTGGTGTATAGGCTCGTAGGTTGGATAGTTGATTGTTAGTTAGGTGATTATGATTTGAACTTGTTTTGGAGATTTAGGATTAATCCCAACAATGATTTGATTTGTTTCAAAATTCGAGGACGAATTTCTTTTGAGGGGGAAATATGTAATATCTCGCTCTTCCAATAAGGTTTCGGTGGATCTTCGACTTGATCTTGAGTTTGGGGTGTTAATTTGTTTCATTTGGTGTTTGAGGAATGATAACTCAATTAGCAATGAGGATAACTCGAGTTATGTAAGGGTTGGACAACTCGAGTTGGCATTGTTGTAACTCGAGTTGTGTGGGGGTTGGATTACTCAAGTAAGCTTCTGGATAAATTGAGTAAACCATGAATCTAGAATGATCTGGAGAAAGGATCACTAGAGTAATCTAGTGTATAAATCGAGTTAGAGATCGATCGAGCATAAAGTCTATAAATACCCCCTACCTGACTCATTTGGTTCTTACTCAACTCTCTCACTCTCAAACACTCCAATCCATCCAGAATCCATCTCCAGTGTTTGTCTTTGCTTAAACATCATCTCTGAGGTAATATTAAGCTTTTGAACCCTTGCATTTCTTCAATTCTTTATCCTTTTTCAAGATGTGCATGTTAGGATTTTAAATGCGTGTTCATAGAGTTAGATTCGTGATGCCTCTGTTGAAATAAATGTTCAGGGTTGCTAGATCGTGCCTTTGGGAGTTTATAAATTCTTAGAGTTTGCCTTAAATCACCAAAATTAGGAATGATCATAAATGGGTTAGATCAATTCGATTTTGGTCGATTTTGAGTGATTTCGAGTTGTTTTGGTAGAATGAATCTTAGGTTTGTGTTCAGAAGGTTGATTAGAGTCAATGTGGGTGATTGATTGCAATTTTTATCAGTGAAATCAAGATTTGTCGAGTTTTAGGAATTATGAGAAAGTGATTTACTCGAGTAAGCGATTTGGGTAACTCGAGTTAGCCATGACCTAGGTAACTTGAGTTAGGCTTCCCTATAACTCAAGTTATCAAGGGTCTGGATAACTCGAGTAAGGATTTTCTGTTACTCGATTTATCCATGGTTCAGAGAGACCAAAGATGTAATTTGGATGTTTTGCAATTTCTAAGAGCTAGAGGCCTAATTTGAATATTTTGACTTCTTGAAGGACTTATGGGTAAATTTTGAGAACTTTGAGGGCTAGTTAGTAATTTAAAAAGGTTAAAGGACATAACTGTAATTTTATGTAGATTCCTATTTTTTAGGTTTCAGTGTTAGATATTCGACCGAAGTAGGTCTTCCGTCGTTGGACGAGAGCTTGCATCTATATTTGCATATCATGCATCTGGTATCGCCATAGCACCAGTACTCCATTTTGATATCTATTATGTTTGTATCTGTTTCAGCTTCCTGTGCTTATAAGTAGGATCAACCACCTGCCAGTGGTGCTTGATTGGATCCATAGCTTCAGATACAAGGTGAGTGAAATGATAGCTTTAGACTCATTGGTTGTGTCTCCTAAATTATATGTTTTTACTGTGTTCACCATTGCTCTGAAAATGGAATAATAATAGTTTGGCTAATTAATATCTGGATTATGTGATTATTAGTATTCAGTTTTTGTCTTTGACAAATAATATTTATATGATTTATTAATATTTTCTGCAAATTTATTCATTCTCAGATTTTGAATATTTATATAAGGTATATAAATATTCTTTGTAAAATAATTTTTGCTCAGCACGTGTGCTATTATATATATGGTTTATATATATATTTATATATTTCGAAATAGGGCACCTGTGCTACGTAGGGTAAATGTAGACTTTGGTATACCAATGCGTAGTTAAGGCCCGGTTACCAAGGTTTATGGTAATTGTGTATCCGGCCAAACACACGTACTCAGTATCAATTTGGTGACAGAGTTCACCCTTATTTTATTTATCAGTCAGTTTCAAGTCACATATCCACCTCAGCTATATTATATATGATATATATTTTATGTACGTATTTTCCTGTTGTTTGCTTTGGATGCAAACGTTTTCAAAACGAGTTTTTGAACTATATTTTAGTATTAGCGTGTATATGTATATATGCTTATATGTGCATGTGAATGTTTTTGAAATGTTTTCAAAAATAGTTTTTGTGAGGCCTGGTGCCATTGTGGAGTGTCATTTTCTCACTAGGGATTCTTACCCCTTTTATTTTTTTTCTTATCCATCCTCTTTATCTCATTTCATAGGTTCTCATTTTGGAATTCAGCAACCATCTGACATTGTATACCTAGTGATGTGTCCATTGATAGTGAGTACTCTCTTGGTTTGAGCTCCATTGTTTTTTGTTAGAGCTCTACACCGGAATGCTGTTAGGTTACTGGGTCTGATTTTGTCCTTTTGGATTTATACGTGTACTATGATATTATGATTTGTTTTGGCATAACTAACTAATTGATATTATATATATGTACTTAAGTTTATGATTTCAGTATTAAGTGTTTTATATTTTACAAATGTTTTGGTAACGGTTTTAATCAATAAGTTGGGTAGAATGTCTGATCTTTGAGGCTTGTGTGAGATGGGTCGGGCTCTCACAGACGGTCCGCCTTACACGCCAGTCATAATCTAGAAACAGGTCATGACAAAGGTGGTATCAAAGCCTAGATTTCGTAACTCTAGGGTAGTTATGTACTCTAATACCAAAGGTGGTATCATAGACTTAAGTTTTTGTAAGTTTGAGTCGGTGTGGAGCATAGGAGTCTTTGATTGAGTTAGTCTGATTTGCATCTGTATATTCTTCTAATTTTTGTCTCGGTACTGTGGCAATCATTTGCATTTTGACATTTGCATGCATGTTCTGTCTGTCTGTTGTCTGTAGCGATGGATCATTGTTGTCGCGATCGTAGTCGTGGTAGACCTAGACAAGAGCCTGTTGAGGCTGCAGCTCAGTCTGCAGTGGATTCGCACGACTCACATAGTGCACCAGAGGTTGCAGCACCATCATCTCAGCAGCAGCCACAACTTCAGCTTCAGCAGCTTCTCACAGCTCAGATGGAGCTGTTTGAGCGTATTACTCGGGTTCTTGACTGTATGGAGAGAGCTCAACCAGGTCAGGCGGCTGTGGATTAGCCAGTTCTGCTAGTAGAGGCTGCACCAGTTTTGCCAGTGGTGCTGCCAGCACCTTAACCTCAGCCTGAGAGCATGCAGCAGTTGCTCCGGTGGTTGTACCTATTGTACCACGGGCTAGAGATGATGATATTCTGTATTGGTTTATGAAGCTGAAGCCACCCAGATTTTCAAGTGGGATAGGAGAGGATCCTTATGATTTCTTCCTGGGGGACAAAGCTCGAGGGGCTCGTATTTGCCTTACAACACCTGTGGGAGGAGGAATATCGGGACTTGTAGCAAGGCAGTTGGAAACTGCTTTTACTACAAACATCCAAGACACAAGATAACTGAGTGTTCTGTGAGGTTGAGTGCCGAGACTCAGGCTGGACAGTCTTCAGTTGGAGGGTCAAGTGCAGTCAGTACCGGTGTTGGCAGGGGAGCCAACAGAGGTTCGGAGAGTCGCAGTCATGCTAGTCAGGGTGGTGGCCTTGGTCAAGTAGCTCAGAGTAGTGCCACTACAGGAGGGCAGGCCAGAGTATACCATTTCACCCGTCAAGAGGCTCAGACCTTCAATGCTACAGTTACTGGTACACTTTCTATATCTAATACTACACATATATGTTATTTGATATTGGTGCATCACATTCATTTATCAATTTTCCTTTTCTGAAGTGTGTTGGGTTAGTATTGCATCAGTTGGATAGGCTGATAGAGGTATCTTCACTTTTGGGTGCAAAGATGTTGACTGAATCTAGGGTTCAGGGTTGCGTGATTACCATTGGTGGGAACGAGTTTGTAACGGGCCTCATCTTATTAGATGTGGGAGAATTTGATGTCATTTTGGGTATGGATTGGCTTTCTGATTGGCATGCTACCTTGGATTGCTTTGCCAAGAAAGTGTGCTTTCAACCGCCTGATCAGACTGAGCTCTGTTACCAGGGTGAGCGAGACAGTGTGGTACGAAGTTACGTATCAACTGTTAGAGCAGAGAGTATGATTCACCGAGGATGTGAGGCGTATTTGAATTTTGTTTTGACCGAGCCCGAAGGATTAGAGTTGAGTGTCGAGGACATCCCAGTGGTTCAGGAGTTTCCAGATGTATTTTTGGAGGAGTTACCAGGACTTTTGCCTGAGCAGGAGATTGAGTTCGCGATAGAGGTACAGTCCGGTACCAATTCGATATTGATTCCATCGTATCGGATGGCGCCAGTAAAGCTGAAAGAGTTAGAGACTTAGTTGATGGAGTTGTTAAACAAGGGATTTATTAGGCCAAGCATTTCACCTTGGGGTGCTTCAGTGCTATTTGTGAAGAAGAAGGATGGGAGCCTTCGTATGTGTATCGACTACCGTCAGCTTAACAAAGTAATAGTGAAGAACCTTTGACCAGTTGCAGGATACACAGTGGTTTTCTAAGATCGACTTGAGGTCGAAATATCATCAGTTGAGGATTAGGGGTGAGGATATTTTGAAGACGACATTCCAAACTAGATATGGTCATTATGAATTCTTAGTAATGTCGTTTGGTTTAACCAACGCACCAGTGACATTTATGGATTTGATGAACAGAGTGTTTAGACCATATTTGGATCGGTTCGTCATTGTCTTCATTGACAACATCCTAATCTACTCAAGGAGTAGGGAGGAGCACAAAGACCACTTAAGGTCAGTCTTGCAGACGCTGCAAGAACATTAGCTTTACGCTGAGTTCTCAAAGTACGAATTTTGGCTTGAACAAGTAGCATTCTTAGGACACGTAGTGTCTAGAGAGGGCATTATGGTTGATCCAAAGAAGGTAGAGGCAGTACTCCATTGGGAGAGACCTAAGACCGCTACGGAGATTCAAAGCTTTCTTGGTTTGGTCGGGTATTATAGGAGGTTTATCCAAGATTTTTCTAGGATTGCTGCTCTTATGACTCGGTTAATTCAAAAGGTAGTTAAATTTGTTTGGTCCGATAAATGTGAGGACAGTTTCCAAAAGTTGAAGAAGTTTTTAACGAATGCATTAGTGTTGGTTTTATTGTCAGGTTTTGGAGGTTTCTCGGTGTATTATAATGCAT
>CAODLS010377243.1:0-10122 GCA_948243855.1 Flueggea neowawraea
CGCACAGATCATGTCTCTCGCTTACAGTTCAAGTCTAGGTGAAGAACAATTTGCCTAGAGCTCTCCAATGCACTCAGACGTGCGTAAACCCCTTCACTATCCATCTCAGACATTGTTCTATGCGCCTAAAACCATCTTCAATGCATGCATACGATTCCACTTGCTCTCGGCTTGCATCCAGAAGATGCTCAACGTGCGTAGAACATGCTCCAACGTACGTAGTACCTTATAACGTGTGTGGCCTACGTTAATCGCATTCACGATTCACCCCCAAAGGCTACCTACATGCGTAGAAACCTTCCTACGTGCGTAGATGGACTCCAAATCACCTCACATGCACGAAATCACATTCCACACTTGAACTTATGATTCCTCATCATTATCGAGATCAATCAAAACACCCAAAACTGAGAGGAACGATGCACGAACCTCCTTAAACACCACCAATCACCACGAGATCAAATTGAATTCTACACAGGAGCTAATTGTAACCGACGAGTTATTACAACGTTAACCCTAATCGTGCATGTCGATGTGCATGGATCCTTGGAGGAATTTTAGATAAAAAATTTGGTTGTTTCCGTTGTCGTGTATGCTTATGAATGTCATAAACTTAGTCATGAATTCTAATAGACACACACATACACACACACACATACACAACAATAAATATAAAAATATATTAAACCTTACCAGTTAGTTGAAAGGCTTGTTTAAATAATTATTAGATTTTACCGATTGGTTGAAAAATCCAAAAAAAATATGAAATATTTACTTTAATCCTTCCAGTTGGTTGGTTGGGTCATAATAACAAATTTTTTTCTCCAATTAGTTGGTCAAATCGAATATGAAAATATAAAAAGAAAAAAAACACCCCATTTTTGTTCCACTTCTTGAATCAGATATTTTACAAAGAGGGTTTTAAATCATGATAAGTGAAATTGTACAAGTCTCCAAAAATATTTTCCAAAAAATTGCAAAGGATCTTAGCATGATTTAAATTTCTGTCAATAATTTAACTGGTTCCTCCCCCTACCATTGGGTCAAATTACGTGGGCTTTGATCCCGTATAAAAATGCGGGTATATAGGCTTGGGATATCACCCTGAGTTCAAGTCTATTTTCCAAAAAGACCCCAATGACCCTTAATAAGATAATAAATTCGAGTCAATAAAAAGGTTCCAATCAATAGTACATAATTAGAGGTACCATTCTTTGACTGGGAGTCATAGGGGTGAAATTAGTTTCTTCTTTATGCGTAACCGTACTCTAGAACCCTCTCTGAACGAAGACCAGAATTTTATAACATGGCCAATCACACCTTGAAAAGAAAAAAAAAAAGATTGGTGGCAATTCCTGGTTTCAAATCTTTTATTTTATTCGCTCATCGATCATCACACCGATGTCTGTTGTTGACAACAACAACAACAACAACAACAACAACAACAACAACAACAACAATAATAATAATAATAATAATAAATACAAAATCATTTTAGGAAACAAAAATATTCATACAGAACCATATACCCACAAGTGTCCCAGTATGGAGCAACTAACAAAGCATATAAACTGAGCCCAAACTGAAGAGCTCTGACTACAACTTCAAAATACCTCACTGAATGCCGATTTTTGAAGCTGGTGCTATCAACAAAATCACCTGAAAAAATGTTTGGGGAAGAGGGGTGAGTAAACTCAGTGGAGAAACGATACTCCAGATCACCTTCAAAACATCACATAAATCATTTTGAAAACATTTTTAGAAAATACCACATGCATGTATATAACCATATACTAATAGTATACACTCGTATACATACAAATAGTAGTTCAAAAATTCATTTCAAAAGCCTTTCGCATAGAAAACAGACAACATAAAATCATGTAATTCCATACTGTACAGATGACGAACAACATACAGTCAGACAAAATGATTAATACAATAGAAGACAGATAAAACATGCTACATGCATACATACATAATCATATGGCATAGATCATATAGAATTCAATATATTCCTATCTTGCCATCACATACAGAAATAATAGATCTGATAATCACTAATCATACACTCGTATTATATTAAAGCTTCCGCTGACAAGATCATATCAAAAATTGAGTAGCAGCCTTAAGAACCTAAATGGTACCTGACATAAAAGGGCTAACAGCTGACAACATAGGGGCTCAAAAATAGTACTCCGTCCTCCCCAAAAGGTCTCAAGGCTGTAACAGATAGAATTGATCTAAGTACATCCGAGAGCATTGCAATCCACGTGCTCCAGCAAGATATACCCTGTCAGACTATAATACAATATACTACAGGAAAATAAGCAATAATGCATACTCACCAAATTTAATATATCCAATTATAAATCATATCACACTAAACAGTCTGACAAGGGACCAAATCAGAATTAGAATCAAACGTGGGCTCCTGCCATTACGTGGGCTCCTCCCACTAATCAGAATCAGAATCATACGTGGACTCCTACCATTAATGAAATAACTCAAGGGTTACCACATCATTTTGGTAACTAGACCTTCACAATGGTATACCAAAGGTTACTTTATCCTGTAGCATAGGTGTCCTGAGTCAGAATAATTATATTAAATATTATAAAAATTAGAAATGCAGAATCAGACAGGTAACAGTGGATGCACCACAGGCATAACATGAAATACTCGATTTCAGAATTCAAGGACAGATTCTTATTGTCTTAATAATTTAAATAGCCATATAATTAACAAACAACATATAAGGTAGAGTTTCATATCACGAAAATATCACGTAAGTCAAATTGTTAATTTAGCCAAACCATTAATTAGTTCAATTTTAAAGTATAGCTAGACACATCAAAAACTATGTAAAGTTGAAGACACAACCTATATGTCTGAAATTGCCATCCCACTCACCTGGATATCCAAGTTGAATGGCCTTGTCACACACCTTTGGTGGCCGGTTGATCTCAGTGACCGAAACACGAAGCTAAAACAATTATCAAATATATGATGCTGGTACTATAGCGGTACAAAAAAATGCATGATAACGCAAATACAGACACAGACTTTGAGAAGCCTATTTCAAATGAAAATCCATTGCCCTCGTCTCGAGAATCGGGTTTTACATAAAATTACAGCTGGTCCCTCAAATTTTGCAAAATTACACCTTAGTCTCTAAGAACTCGAAAAATAACATATTAGTACTTAGACTTTTCAGAAATTACAAATCAATGCTTATACTCTTCAAAATCACAAAATAGTCCTAAACTTCCTAAAATTACAAACCAGCTGTTATGACAACAAAATATTCTCAAAAATACCACAAACTCATTTTGATTGATACCCAAAATTTTCAACCACTCAAATCAACCTCTTAAACATGAATCTATAATTAATTTCATCAAAACAACTGAAAATCATCCAAACCCGTCACCAATTTTGGACCAAACCCTAACCTTAATAAAACTCACCAAATCATCAATACCTAACTCAAATCCATGCATAATTAACCTTAAATAATCATAATCTAACTATCTAAAGCACCCATTACAACAAAAATAAGCCAAATTCGAAACCCACCTGAAACTGTCATCCAACGTCAAACATTAGATCCATGAACAAAATGAAGGAATAAATGGGTAAGGAATAACAACTTACCTCAGGAGATGGAATGGAAGCAATGGCAGAGAGATTCAGACAAGTTGAGTGAAACTGGAGTGAAAAATGACGAAATGGCCACGTTTTGGGGGTTATACGGATGACCGGATCAAAATGCACCGATTCATTGTTTTAACAAAGCAACACATGTTATACACACACCCAACGTAGGTTATATGGCTTATAGAAGCCTCCAATATGAGAAATCATAGCACAACGTACGTTTCAGAATGTACAACGTATGTCAAGCAATTATAACGTACGTTATACATAGTGCAACGTACATTGATCATCCATTTTAGCAAACCCAGATAACGTACGTCTTCCTCAAAGCTAACGTATGTTAGCTGCACCTCAGCTTCCATATTTAATGTTACTCACATTCGAACACGCATCGGATCATTCGCGAGATTCAACAACACCTAAACTCTTGAACATCAATCTACATCCTAAATACCAAATCTTCGTCAAGAACATTCAAGAACCAAATTAGAATTGAATGAAAAAATACAGGAATCCAATTGGAGCAGGCGAGGTATTACAACAAGCTATATATGTTTTCACTTATTAAGAAAAAACACCTACATATGTTTTCGGTTTTCTTTTTATTATTATTATGTAGTTGCAATTGACATACTTCTCTAATAAGCTAGTTACCCTTCTCTCAACAAGTTTTTCTTGTCAAATACTTGCCTCTAATTCACAAATGTAAACGTTAATTCTGAAGGGAGTTCTGCTTGGGTTAGGAGGAGTGTTTGTGAACACCTTTTCATTCCTAGTTTTCCAAAAAAAAAGAAAATATGCAATTAGGAATTTGAAATAGGAAGAAAAGAATAACTCTTTACATTCACTACACACTTATGCATGGCCGGTTTAAGGCAGAGGACAGTGAGACATGTGCCTAGGGCCCTACCATCTTTTTATTTTAAAAAATTCGTATATTCAAAAATATAAAATTAAAGAATAAGGTCCTACAAAAATCACTTTTAGAATATTAAAAACTTTTAAAAAAATAAATTGAATTATATTTTTCAAAAAAAAAATTCTATCTACTTACAAAATGAGTCTAAAATTAGAAAGAAAAATATATAAAAGCTTATAAAAGAGGCCTAAAAATTATAATTGATCTTATGAAAAAAAACTCCAATTTTTAATCAAAATATTGGTAAAATCTTTCATACACACTTAATTTACTCATTTAATTTTAAATTCAGGAAATTTTAGTGAAGTTTTTGTTGTCTTTTAAAGAAAAAATGTATTTGAAATTGATTAAAACATTAAGTTGAAAATGCTCTCAAAAATTTTTTAATTTGATTTATATGGATATGCTTTTTGTTATCACTTCCATTTTTTAATGACTGAATTAACTCTTTTATTATGATTTTGGATTTATATTTTTGTTTCGTATAAATCAACATAACAATATATGCATTTGGCTTTAAATAAACTCTTTTCATAGATCTTATAATGATGAAAATAAAAATAACACTTTCAAGGTTAACTTTATAAAAACATATATAAATTTATTTTTCAAATGCATTTTTTTATTATTTTCTCTCTATATATTTGAAATAAAATATTTAAAATTAATATGTTTTCTTTACATGAATATATTTAAAAAAAATCATTGATGTATATAAGAAAACAAATTCAATCATTTATAATATTTTTTATATCATTAAAAATTATTAAAATATTATTATTTAGAGCCACAATTGACCTTGAGACGGTCCTACTAGGTTCTATTCCATTATAACTTTCATCTCCACCGACAATGGTGACAACTCCTTCGACAGATATCAATTAGCCTGTCCCAAGTCATGCTGATGATTATCATTGAACAAGTCACAATAGCCATAATAAATGTTGGAAAAGCTGTCCACCCATGACGAGTAACATAAAAACTCGGTCGGTCAATGTGTGAACCAGGATGATGGACCGAGACCAACTGGCAAGCCCAATTGAGATGGACCCATAAAACCCCATGAGCAAAGCCCATTTGGAGGTTTATAAATATGGTGGAGAAGGAGAAGAAAATGATGAGAAAAAAGAGAGGAATAAAGAATGAAAAAAAGAAAGAGAGGGAGGGAACACTTTGTCCCTCCTTCCTCTATCCTATTTTATTTTCTCCATGGGTCTCCTCCAATTAAGAAGAATATGTTCTTCTTAAGTAGTCGATCCGAAGCGACATCTAGACTGTGGAAGAGACGAACATTCCATTTGGCAGCTCAATCGTGATTTGCTCGATAGACCAACATCAGATCTAGTCTTATTCCACTGTTGGTTGCTGCTGTCTTCTCCAGAATCAAGGTTAGTAAGTCAAACTCATTAATTATGTTGTTTATTAGTTAAACTGGTATATGATTCGTTCATTGGTATCAAAGCCAACACAAATTTTTTGAATATGGTTTGAAATTCTTATTGGTCTCTATCTAGGATGCCTGTTGTATTTTTGTTGCATTCAAATTTTTGTCTCCAACATGATTTTTCATTTGACTTTATCTGGAGCCAAAAACGGAAAGTTGAAATTTTGAAATTATGACAAAAAGTTTGAGATTAGCGACCTAGAAAATGTAACCTACCCATGTTTTGTCACGAAATTCTATTGGAAAGGTAGTCAAACAGGCGAAAATCCAATCAAAAAATACTGAGTGAGGTGGAACAAATAAATTTGTCCAATATGATCCAATAAGGCGATGTGGTGAGTTTTCGTTCGCCCATACTGACCATTCAAAATGCGACATTTGGCAGACGTGGTGAGTTTTGATTGGTTGAAACAAACCACGCAAGCCAATGTTATTGTGACATACGGCAGAGACTGGACAATCGATGTTGACTGAGCGTAACGTGGACCAACTAACGGACGACACATGGCATAAGGAACCATGTTGATTGTCCAGTCAATCGAACATGGCAGGGCTAACTATAAAGGCATGTTAGCTGGACCGTCCAACCGAAAGTCGACATCTAATGAATCTGGCCACGTAGGATGACACATTGGCCACTTCATTAGTTTTAACCACCCATGGAGTGCCATGTGGCATGCATGTGGTGCGCCACCTAGATCATCCCGCCACATCATCAACACATTGACCAATCATGGACTGACACATGTCGTATTGTGACACATGTCCTCATGTGATGTTGACACGTGGTAACGGGAATGCTCGTGTGGCATGTTTCTTTGCGTGGTAGTCCGTGGACACATCCACATAGAGCGTGTGAGCACGTGACACGTGTTTCGACCTCCAATTTTTTTTTCAAAATTTTGGGCAAAATTATTTTTGAATTTTCTGAATTTTTTGGTATATTTTTTTTACAATTTTTTGAGTTCCAAAACCATTTTTTCCCAATATTTCAAGTATTAAAAATTATTTAAAAATTGTGAAAATTGTTTTTTTGCCAATAATTATGTTGGGAATTAGTTTTCAAAATAATTGGTTTGAAATGTGCCAATATGGTTTCACATTTAAATAATTGGGATGAGATTCCAATTATTTGGGTAATATGCAATTATGTATCTACCAATTTTATTTGTAATTTATTACAAATAAACGAAAGTGGTAAAACCATATTGCATTGAACAAAGTGTGAATTAAAGAAAAATTTGCATGACTCTCAAAGTTGGTATTTTGGAATGGTGGTGGTCATAAAGGGAAGAAAATATAGTTTTGCATAAGTGCACAAATGTGATGAAGGTTTTGTTACTTCATAAAATATTGTGATTCTCATCACCGGTATTGGTTAGGTCATTGGTCCATACTAGAATTTTATAGAAACATTATCCTCTAAATGTTGTCGAGAACCACTTAAAGATTCTAGATAGCAAAATTAATTAAGATCAGTATGCCCGAGATTACTCCATGATCACGAAAAGAGATCGTGAGAAGTGGAAGAATCACTTTATGGTCGTATGATTTATATAATTCTATATAAGTTAGTATGACTACTTATGAATTCTATTATAACATGTTTGATTGTGATCTATCGTATATCCAAATGGGAGACAAAGGCTAAATACTATATTCGTGTAGTATTACTTTGGGAATATTTTATAAGCATTGTTTGTGCAAATGCTACCTAATGTTGATATGTGTATGTTGACTAAGATTGATTGTTTAGATTGCGTGTTGGCTCAATAAATAATGCATATTCCATTTAATATTTTGACTTATTATTGTGTTGATTTACCTTTTTAATATGCAATATCTTTGTATGTTGAATATATTGTCCAATTATTGAGCCTGTTTTAATAATTGAGATGACCAACATGGATTCTCTTAATTCAACTAGACTTTAAAAGTGAATCCGAATAGTTATTATTTACTATCTATAAAATTAAATATAGTATAGTTAATAGTTAAGACCAATATGGTAAATGTGCACCTAGTGTACATTTCAATTTGAAGTTTAATAAAAGGCTATACTAGTTTAATTTTGGTTGGATAATAAATATATGTGTATTGCTATGAATTACTTATGTACAACTACGTTTTATTGTTTGTCATGTATCTATGATACTTACTACTTGTAAAGTCGATTGATGTTGATCCATACGAAGACGTATGTTAAGCTATGTTGGGCTTAGGCGACAACAATCGTAAAACCTAGATTATGAAAATCTAGCGTGTACTTTAAGAGCAAAAGCTGGTGCCCCATTGAACTTGGTTATGAACTAATTCAAGGAGGAGTAGAATACCACTTAACATATTTTGGATCGATGTCTATGACATGTGAAAGTGAGAAATTCCACTACGTCCATGATCTTGTTATTGCAAAGGATGATGTAATCACTTGACTACATTACAAGTATCAAGGTGCAATGTTTTTGTAAGTTGCATTTAGGGAGCATTGACACTAATACTTATTACAAGTGTCCTGATCATGTAAGTAGAGGCATAAGGCCTATATGATTAGAAAGCTAGTGATACTGATCATTGTTTAATCATGGACAAGGTCTAAGATATTATCTACTTCTTGCCTAGAAGTTAGGAGAAAATTGAGTTGCACCTAATCCACGCTTGTCTCAAACATAAGATCGTGAGGAATTTTACAACATCTTATTTTATTGGATAAATTCCAATAAAAAGATGAGGAAAACGTTGTTTATTGAACATGAACAATGTTGACATTTTGCAAACAAAATGTTAACTACCAAAGACACATAATATGTAAATAGATTCACTTTTGAGAATATGTAGCTCAAACTCATGCAAGTGAGAAGAGTTGCCTTGTTCGATGTTCTCTATTGAATTTCGTCATTAGCTGACGATTTATTCAATTTTAAGGATCCTCACAATGAAGTTTTGACGTGAATTTATTAGACACCAACTAGTTCTAAGAAGGAACAGTTGAGCATGCAAGGAACAAATCGAAAGTGGGAGTTTAAAGAATTGGCATACATGAGCTAGTCTTATGCAAAAGCCAAACCTTTTCTTGCAATAGATTCTGTTGCAATCTCATTGAAGTTTGCATTCAATTCATGTTCTAACAATAACGGTATTTGTTAGACTGTGTTTGAGTGGATGACTACTTTGGCACTAAAAATGGTTTCTTAGTTAAGGTAAATGATCTAACTATTGAAAGTCCTGGTTTCCATTAATGTTACTTCACGTGGTCATAAGGGATTATATGAAGTTAATGCACGCAACTCAAACACTTTGGCAAAATTGAGTACATTGATTAGCTAAAGTAAGAGTATTAGGCAATTGTGTAAGTTCAAGTTGTCTAATTACGAGTATTGCATAGATGAAATACTAGAGAGGAAACCATTTCAAAAGGAATTTCGAGCTAAATTTTCGTTGCTATTAATCCACTTTTGATTTTGACGTCAAAAGAGTGAGAGGGCAAGGCTAGGGCCTACTTCTTCATCGCTTTTGTGCATATCACTAAGAAAGATGCATATCTGTTTGATTTCTTATAAGTAAGAATAGTCAAGTTAGTTTTTAATTTGTATAATTCAAGATGAGAATCAAACAAAACTTTGTGAATCGAAAAAGGTTGTGATCGTTTATAAGACGAGATCAAAGTTTGTGTGTTGAAAGGGAAGTGAACATAATCTGTTTGTTCTTATACACTGTGAAAACCCGCATAACAAATAGAAGAAATGAAACTCTCCTTAATATGGTGAGAGCTATGATGGAAAAGGCCACAAATTTCAAAATCCATATGTCTTCCAAAATCCATTGCTTATACATCTCATGAGATGTGGATTGGTCAAGTGTATGACCTAAACTACTTGGAACCAAGAGATATATTACCGATGTCCCCGATACCTTGGTTTATAAAGATTAAGAGGCATGAGGTATTAGATACCTTACTGTCTCAAAATGACACATTCGTGGTAAGATAATGAAAAATTAGCATAGTAACAAATTACAAGAAGTTACATCCTAAAGGAATAGATTTCTTAATTGGGATAAAAGTGGAAAAGAATTCACTTTATTTGAGACACAAGAACTCAAT